>JACCID010000489.1:0-52805 GCA_018906775.1 Sycophila sp. Sp_5 | reverse complement strand
TCTAATTTTGTAAGTAAAAGGTTCAAGCAGAGTGATTACGAATTAACAGTCGATATTAAGTTAAATACATTCTTGCGTCACAATGCACATAGTTTTAAACGGAGACTGTATTTAGTTTGCGAAATCCATCTCCCGATTAGCGGAACGCAATTTTCAACTCGAAGATCTGAACCTCGGGTACGAAAGCGGCCTCATGAATATTGGGCTAAAAACATCTTGCATTACAATGCCCATCGTTAGTAGAAGGAACATATTAGCTGTTCTGACTTGCAAAAAGTAATTGTAAGTAAAATTTTCAAGCCCATGCTTCCGAATGAACTTTGGATATCAAGCTAAATACATTCGGTACAAATGTACTAGTTTTAAACGGGGGAATGTATTTAGTTTGCGACAATCCATCTCCCAATTAGCGGAAAAGCGAAATTTTCAAGATTAAAAGGTCTAAGGCGACTCTTTGACATTGGGCTGAATACATTCTTGCATTACAATGCCCATCGTATAAGAGAAGGAACATATTTAGCAACTGATTTGCAAACAGTAATTTTGTAGTAAAAGGTTCAAGCAGATGATTCCGAATTATAACAGTCGATATTAAGTTAAATACATTCTTGCGTCACAATGCACATAGTTTTAAAAGGGGAATGTATTAAGTTTGCAAAATCCTTCTCCCGATTAACGGAAAGCAATTTTCTACTAGAAGATCTGACCTCGAGTACCAAAGCAACTCACGGATATTGGGCTAAAAACATTCTTGCATAACAATGCCCATCGTATAATAAGAAGGAACAGATTTAGCATCTTATTTGCAAAAAGTAATTTGTACGTAAAAGGTTCAAGCAGATCATTCCGAATTAACATTCGATATTAAGCTAAATACATTCTTACGTCATAATGCACATAGTTTTCAACGGGGAATGTATTTAGTTTGCAAAATCCATCTCCCGATTAGCGGAAAGCAATTTTCAACTCGAAGATCTGAACCTCGGGTACGAAAGCGGCTCATGAATATTGGGCTAACAAACATTCTTGCATTACAATGCCCATCGTTAGTAGAAGGAACATATTTAGCTTCTGACTTGCAAAAAGTAATTTGTAAGTAAATGTTCAAGCCCATGCTTCCGAATGAACTTTTGGATATCAAGCTAAAATACATTCTTGCGTCACAATGTAAATAGTTTTAAACGGGGAATGTATTTAGTTTGCGAAATCCATCTCCCAATTAGCGGAAAGAAATTTTCAATAAAAGGTCTAAGGCGACTCTTTGACATTGGGCTGAATACATTCTTGCATTACAATGCCCATCGTATAAGAGAAGGAACATATTTAGCAACTGATTTGCAAACAGTAATTTGTAAGTAAAAGGTTCAAGCAGATGATTCCGAATTAACAGTCGATATTAAGTTAAATACATTCTTGCGTCACAATGCACATAGTTTTAAAAGGGAATGTATTAAGTTTGCAAAATCCTTCTCCCGATTAACGGAAAGCAATTTTCTACTAGAAGATCTGAACCTCGAGTACCAAAGCAACTCACGGATATTGGGCTAAAAACATTCTTGCATAACAATGCCCATCGTATAAGAGAAGGAACAGATTTAGCATCTTATTTGCAAAAAGTAATTTGTACGTAAAAGGTTCAAGCAGATCATTCCGAATTAACATTCGATATTAAGCTAAATACATTCTTACGTCATAATGCACATAATTTTCAACGGGGAATGTATTTAGTTTGCAAAATCCATCTTCCGATTAGCGGAAAGCAATTTCAACTCGAAGATCTGAGCCTCGGTATCAAAGCGACTCACGGATATTGGGCTAAATACATTATTGCATTACAATGCCCATCGTTTAATCATAGGAACATATTTAGCATCTGATTTTCATAAAATAATTTGTAAATAAAAGGTTCAAGCCCATGCTTCCGAATGAACTTTTGGATATCAAGCTAAATACATTCTTGCGTCACAATGTAAATAGTTTTAAACAGGGAATGTATTTAGTTTGCGAAATCCATCTCCCAATTAGCGGAAAGAAAATTTCAAATAAAAGGTCTAAACCGTGGGCTCAAAGGCGACTCTTTGATATTGGGCTGAATACATTTGTGACGTCCCCGCATATGGCCGTCTTCTTTTTTTTTTTTTTTTTTTTTTTTTAGGCTACAGTCGATAAAGAAATTGCCGACTGAAGCCTACGCTTTTACCCTCCGAAAGCCCCCTTACTATTCCTTTCCACACTAAAATCAGCTAACTAAAGCGTCCCCACGCTGCACGTGCCGATTTCCCAAAAATTTTCCACTTCTACGACAAACAAGCTCATTAAACCCTATTATAAATCTTAGTCAGCAAACAATAGACCCTACCATAAACCCTAGACGTCCGGCGGGCCTGACGGGATTCCCCTAGCCACCCCGCTTTCCCTTTTACGATTGTAACGGTTTGCGCGTCATTACCTGAGTCCCAGGTAAACAAAATAACATGCGTTTAGATATAAATATTAAATAAATTAAATATCTTTAAGAAATTAATTAAGTAAACAAAATATATAAAATTAAATATATATACATATATATTTAACCCAAAAACAAAGGAAAAAAATAAACTATACAAAAATAAGAGGAACAACAATAATAGAACAAATAACAGCTGTTATTATATTTTTAGAGAAATTTGCCTTTCTTTCTATTTTTTTAAGAATTAATTTAAACAATTATAAGATAAAACTAACAAATAGCCAAACTAGAAAGAACAAAACACTAGAGAAGTAATAATTATTAAATTAAGAAATTAAATAATAATATTGGGAAATTGCCAAACTTAAAATATTTTTCTGTTATATTTTCTGTTATAACAATTAACAATAAGTTATAAACAAACGGTTGATTAGAGTTCCCAAAACAACCCAATATTATTAACTTAATTATAATTTACGAAGATCTTTTACACAATAATAAATACTTTATTATAATAGTTAATACGTTAAATAGTTTTATATAAAAATAAATAATAATAAATAGTTTAATATAATAACTAATAATAACCAATAGTTTTATATAAAAATAAATAATAATAGATAGTTTTATATAAAAATAAATAATAATAAATAGTTTTATATAATAATAAATAATAGCAAATAGTTTTATATAATAATAAATACTTTTATATGATAGCAAATAAGTTTATACAATGACAAATACTTTTAATACTTTGATATAATACGTTTAAACAATAATTTTATAACTTCAAGGAAATATAGGAAGGATTAATATTAATCTTTCTTAAATCTATTTTTCCTTAATTAACCATTTTTATAAATTAGTAAACAATAAATAATTATAACTTTTAACTAAAAATACTAAAAATAGTAGAAATTTAGATAAAATCTCCGTTCTTTTTTGTAACCAACATTGTATTCTTTAATAACAATCAATTTATGTATTAAAAATCTGTTATTAGCATTAATATTAGTTATAAATAAATAATTTGTAAAATGGCCCTTGAAAGGAGAAACCCTTAAAGAGAGAGAGAGAGACACAAGAAAATACCCCCACGCATCAGCAGCGCCGCCAGCGCCAGCGCGTCGCCAGCGCCGCCACCGCCAGCGCGTCGGCGCTCGACCAATCATATTCTTCAGCAACGTCACCAACTCCCACTACACGGTCCCAGAATGCGCGCGCCGATCCCCACCAATCATCCTGGAGGGAGAAGCCCTTCCAGTCCTTTAAAAGGGGCTGCTCGCTCTGATCAAATCAGTACAGACAACCACCTACAAGAGTCGACACCTACTAATACCAGCAGACGAGCAGCAGGCCCCTTTGAAGTCGCTTCTCAACGGCTGGGCTTCACCTCCTTTTGGATCTACAAGGCATTTTCTGGATATTCTACTCCGACCTTTTCCTGGTTCAACAAGACACCTTCAGGATATTTCTCTCTCTCTCTCCGGGAATCCAACAAGGGGATTCTTCCCATAAATAAAGGAAATAGTAAGACGCAAAATATTTTTTTTTTTTTTTTTTCTTTTTTACCGAACGGATAGTTTATATATGTTTGGATGTCCGCACAAGTTGGGCGCCAAACAAATTGTTAGGTTCACCTCCTAAAAGTAAGAGAACGTTCCGATTCCCTCGGGAATGCGGGAGGCTCTTATTATCCTTTATCCAAACCGCGGACGCGATTTTTGATTCTCCCTTATCCCCCGACGGGCCAGGTTTTTGGGTTTGAATACCTAGACCGGCTCACCGGACAAAAATAAACTCCAAGTAGCTTGGAGAAATTTCCGTGTGTGACACCAAGACCAGACGTCACATAGGGCAATTTTGGGGGTTCAGCCGGGATCGGAAAGGATGAGGCGAGAGTAACATCAATTTTTCTTTATTCATTTTTTTATTATTATGCAATTTCCACTCGGATCGATAAATGCAACAATCGCAAAATACGTAAAAGAAAATCACAAAATAATTGTCTACTGTGATGATATTTTATTAAATGAAAAAAATAATAATAAATTTATAAAAAGCAAGCAAGAGTCTTCCAAACTAAATAAAAGGAAAAATTTTTGAATTTCATAAAACGTGTTAAAATGAATTCTTTTGAATAACGTGAATATTAATAATAATAATTAATTATTAACATAAAAATCCAATTAAGAAAATAAATAACAATATAAAACATTTATTAATATAAAAGGAAAACCTTTGTCTGTATAGTGACTGACACAAAAAGCGAAGTAAACCCAGGTTATTTCACTGGAAAAAGAAAACGTCTTGGCTCTAAGAGAAGGAAGCAAGAGAGAAAACGAAAAGAAAGAGAGTACATCATAGAAGGAAAAACTTATCTACCAGCCGAAGAATACAGGAGGAGTAAATATCGTCGAGTAGAAGATTATTCACCACCAAGGCCATCATTGGATAAAAGAATTGAGGAGTTCTTGAACCTAAACTGCCCAAAATGCTACTATAAGGAGTGCCAGCACAAAAAATTCATGCCACCAGGAGGGTTGGAAAAATCGCCCAGGAAGGAATGCTTAAAAACAAATAAATTAACATTAGAAGATAAAATGAATAGATATTTCGAATCTTTAAAAAATATTATGTAAACATTATAATTTAATTTTTCCTTTTTTTTTTTTTTTTTTTTTTTTTTAATAAAATTAAAAAAAAAATCTAATCATCGTTTCCATGAGTCGTGTAACCAGAGCAACCTCAAAGAAAAATCCAGAAACAGAAGCAGAAGTAAACGAATACTTGTTAGCCTCCTCAACTCCTATTAGGAAAAACCCTTCACAAATACCAAGCATCGAAACATTGGAAGAAACTATCATTGAGAAACATTCAAATTTTACCAACCCACAAACGGAAAATTTCATCATGGCAAAACAAATAATATCTTTGAAGGAAATCCTATTAGTAATACCGGAATTTGACGGAAGAAGCATCCCCATTTCTGAGTTCTTGGAAGGATTATTGGAAGCCAAAAGTCTTGTAGCTGATATCGATGAAGAAAATTTAGTAAAATTGGTTAGAAGTAAAATTAAAGGCGAAGCAAAAAAGGCCATAATCGGAGAGAACTTTAAAAAATTAGAAGAATTAATTGAACATTTAAAAGAAATTTATACACCAGCTAAAACTGCACATCAATTATTAGGAGAACTGGGTCGCCTATTCCAGAAGGAAACAGAAAATGTAATATCTTTTGCAACACGCGTAAAAGAAATAGGACAACAAATTCTAGAACTAAAAAAGATTGAAACAGGCGAAGTCAGTAACGATTATAAAGAATTCATCGAGGACTCCATTAAAATTTGTTTTAAAAGAGGAATAAAAAGTGAAATTGAGCAAAGACTCACCGACGAGCGTACAATATCACAGTATTTTAAGAAAGCAATTCAGATTGAGAGAGAATTAGAAGCAAAAAAATTATTACGTCAAGACATAAATGAAAAAAATAAGAAATTATTTACTTTAGAAGAGGAAAGAGAAATTGGAACTTCAGGAAAACCATACTCAAATTCAGGAAATAACATACGTTGTCAATTATGTAATAAGGAGGGTCATTTAGCACCGAACTGTTTTAAAATCACACAATGTCAACTTTGCGGAAGAATGGGACATTCGGCCAAATTCTGCAAGACCGCTAAGACAATCACATGCCAATTGTGCAATCAAACAGGACATTCAGCAAATGAATGTTCCGTCACTAAGTCTACGAATGTTCTAAATCAACAACCTAGAAGCAATTTAACATGCGAGAAATGTGGAAAACCCGGACATAGCACAGCCCGATGTCGGAGTGATTATAAATGTACATTCTGTAAAGGAACGGGACATACGATAGATTACTGTTTCAAAAAAATTGCTTTTGAAAAGAATTCGGGAAAAGATCAAGGTCCCTCACAGAAGAGCGCCAGTCAGGGAACCAATGTCCAAGTGCGCTCAACCGATTATCTAACACAGGAGAACGAACAGTTCGAATGGGATCTATTAAATTAAAGAATCCAGGAAAATTTATACCTTATATATCAATTACTCTAAAAAATTGCAAGATTCCATTAAGAATTATGTTAGATACGGGATCCGAAGTAAATATTCTAAAATATAGTTCAGTTCCAAACTCAGTCTACATCAATAGAAGTAAAACAATTATTATAAAAGGAATCGGAGCAGCACCTTTATATTCTTTTGGAATTTTTAGCTTTAAATTTGGAGATAACATTGCGGAGTTTCATATAGTACCTGATGAACTACCATTACCGTATGATGGAGTTCTGGGAACTGAATTCTTTCTCAAAAGCAATGCAATAATAAATTTTGAAAAAAATTTATTTTTAGTAGATTCTTTACTTTTAAAAATTCATCAAAATAATAATCCGTGTTTTGAAGTAAGTGATGGAAGAGTAGCCAATTTAATTAATAAAGATATCTTAAGAAGATACCTACCAATAATTATAGCAGAAAATAAAGGAAGAGGTAGATTTGAGGCCTTTTTACTCGACTCGGGCTGTGAAGCAAATCTTATTAAAAGGGGTTCACTGCCGGAAGATACAATAATTGATGAAACAAATAGAATAGGATTACGTGGAATAGGAGATGAAATAATGACCACGATAGGTTGCATCGATTTACCTATTTTTGGAACTATTAGTAAATTTTATGTAGTTCCCGATAACTTTGAAATAGAAGAAAACGGAATAATTGGTGCAGACTACTTAAGTAATAATGAATGTATAATAAATTTTGATAAGTTAGAATTAAAAATAAATAACGATATATTTGAAATAATTTTTGAAGATAAAACATCTGAAGTTTCCATTGAAACCGATTCATTAATAGTTCAACCAACGGATTCATTCGAAAATCTTATGGATGAACTTAATTTTTCGGAAGATTTTGAATCTGAAAGTTTAGCTTGTCAATTTAAATATCTGCAAGCTGATAAACAGATTAGCTCCGAATTAGATTTTGAAGATGATTCAGAGAAGGACTTATTAATTATAGAAAAAATAACAACTATATTTTCACTAACAGGGAACAATGAGATAAGTAATCTCATTAGAACCGATCATTTAGACACCACAGAAAGAGATCACGTGTTGAGTTTAGTAAATGACTATAGAGAATTATTCTTTCTCCCGGATGATGAGTTACCAGGAACTAATGTATTTATGCATAGAATTCCTACCACTGATAATATACCCATTAACATCAAGCAGTATAAATTTCCCCATGCACTCAAAGATGAAATAAATCATCAAGTTGAAGAACTTTTAGCCGCTGGAATTATAAGGGAATCGAACTCTCCATATAATTCACCAGTCTGGTGCGTAAAAAAGAAACCTGACTCTCAAGGTCGACCTAGATGGCGCATGGTTTTAGATTTTCGCGCACTAAATGATAAAACAATCAGTGATGCATACCCTTTACCAAACATTACAGAAATATTTGATCAAGTTGGAAGAGCTAAATACTACACAGTACTAGATTTAGCTTCTGGATTTCATCAAATTAAAATGGATCCGGAAGATGCTCATAAGACTGCATTCAGTACTCCATTTGGTCACTATGAGTTTGTACGGATGCCGTTCGGTTTAAGAAACGCTCCGGCTACATTTCAAAGACTCATGGATACTATATTGAAAGGATTACAAGGAAATATACTATTTGTTTACCTCGACGATATTGTTATCTATGCAGATACATTAGAAGAACATGATAAAAAACTTGCTCTTTTAATGGAAAGACTTCGATCTGCGAGATTAAAACTTCAAGTGGATAAGTGTGAATTCCTAAAGAAAGAAGTAATTTATCTGGGACACAAATTAAGCGAAAAGGGTTTAATGCCTGATCCAAAAAAAATCGAAGCTGTAAAAGAATTTCCTCAGCCTAAAAACGTAAAAAATATACGTCAGTTTCTTGGGCTAGCAGGTTATTATCGCCGCTTCATTAAAGAATTCGCCAAAATATCTAAACCCCTAACTAAGCTATTACAAAAAGAACAACCATTTGAATGGGACGAAATTACCAACAAAGCTTTTGAAACATTAAAAAGAGCATTAATAACTGCCCCTGTTCTTCAATTTCCTAATTTAAATGAACCCTTTACCATAACTACTGACGCCTCTGGATTTGCAATTGGCGGAATTCTATCTCAAGGGAAAATCGGACATGATAATCCAGTTGCATACACCTCAAGACTACTACAAGGACCAGAACTTAATTACGAAGTCTATGAAAAAGAAGCGCTTGCAGTCATGCATAGTGTTAAATCATTCAAATCTTACATTTACAATAGAAAGTTTACAATTATAACTGACCATCAACCACTTGTATGGTTTAAAACCGCCGATTTAAATGCACGCGTACAAAAATGGCGTTTTAAACTGTCTGAATATGATTATGAAATCATTTATAAACCAGGGAAATTAAACGCAAATGCAGATGCTTTATCACGTAACCCAATAATTAATGTAATGACTCGCGCACAAGCAAAAGCCATAGAAGAAAAACAAAAACCAGAAATACTTAATGATAAAAAGGTGGGTGAAATTACTCCTGAACTAAGAAGATCTGATCGACTTAAGAATAAGCCTAATCCTAGTTACGTAGAGAGTGAGACAGAGTCAAGTATTAGTAACATTGAAGCCAAAACTAATCTACCCATTATTCAACCTCCAACTATTAATCCAATTCCTGTAGATGAATCAAATCGTTCCGTTCTATCCGAAATTACAAGTAGCAATTCCTATACTAGCAAAAAACTTATCTATACAAAAGAACCAATTCAAACTAGAGATGGCAGTATAGCCTGCTTTATTACATCCAACGGCACACCTTGTGATGAGGGCGCTCAGAAATTAAAAGAGTTCAAGAAACTACAAATCGACCTCCCAATATGTATTTATGAAGTTCAAATGAAAAAAATAAAAGGAAATAATATATTCAGCTTATGTATAAGCGATAATCCAGTTAATATACTTGCTACACAAGAAATTATAGAAAATACGTTGTATACCCTATTAGCACTTTTAGAGAAAAATAACATCAAAGAAATAAACTTTGCTAAAACAGCCTACATAGAAGGAATCCCTTGGGGAAAGATTGAAGAAATAATCATTGAAGTCTTCAAAAAATCAATCATAAGAGTAATAATCTGCACCGGCAGATTATTTTATGTTGAACCTGCTCAAAGAGATATGATCTTTGAGGAATTGCATAAATCCCCCATAGGCGGACACAGAGGAGTGAGCAAAACTTATTACCGAATTAAACAAAATTACTATTGGGACAATCTAAAAGGTGATATCCAGCGCCGAATTCAGCAATGCCTGGAATGTCAATTAAAAAAACTCGTCAGATTAAAAACTAAACAACCTATGGTAATTACAGATACTCCCGCCACCGTATTCGAAAAAATTTGTTTAGACATTGTAGGACCGTTGAAAAGAACACAAAATGGTAATGAATACATATTAACCATGCAAGACCAATTGTCAAAATATTGTGTAGCTGTACCCTTAGAAAATGCTTTATCCAAAACTATTGCAGATGCATTCATAAAACGTTTCATATGCATCTTTGGAGCACCTAAAAGTGTTCTTACTGATCAAGGAAAGAATTTTTTAAGTAACCTGATAAACCGAGTAGCAAAGAAATTCAAAATAAAAAAGTTCCGAACTACTGCCTTTCATCCTCAATCTAATGGATCACTCGAGCGCTCACATCATGTTTTAGGAGAATATCTCAAACAATATACCGATATTGATCATGAATGGGATGATTGGATAGAATTAGCTATGCTAAATTATAACACTTGCGTTCAAGAATCTACCAAACATACTCCCTATGAAGTAGTCTTTGGGCGTATACCCAGATTACCATCCAGCGAACCTCTAAGAGAAAATGATCTACTACCTACTTACCAAGGTTATATAAAGGATTTAGTCACACGTTTAAATGGAATTCAAAATTTAACCTACAACAATCTTATTAAATCAAAATTTAAATCAAAAAAATATTATGATCAACACATAAATCCTCAGAATTTTAAAGTCGGGGATTATGTGTTCTTATTATCCGGTCCTAAACCCGGGAAACTAGGAAGCCATTATACTGGTCCACATAAAATCCTAGAAATTCTTAATAATTGTAACGTGAAAATAGAAATCAAGAACAGCAGTAAAATTGTTCATGCTAACCGACTGAGAATTTCTCATATTAATCCGATAGGAAATAATAAATGAAACTAAAAGTATCTTTATCTGTTTCAGGAAAAGGGAAAATGCATACCACTATATTTTTGTTAGCAGCGCTTGTTAATTCTGGTTTGGCTATAATAGGATACGATTGCGGCAGCAGTCTGCTAAATGTAACGACACTATCTACCTTAAGTGTGGGAGAATGCGAATTTCCCCAAGAAAATGTAAAGGTGGAATCCATAAGAATCCAACTAATGCAGCTGGATGATTTCACCTCCACAACTGTAATACAATGTAAGCTAGAGATTCACCGAACTGTGTACTATTGTGGGATGCACTCACATGTATCCCTGGTACGACACGGGGAAAATGAATATCTTTATGATGTAAGCGAAAAAGCCTGTGAAAGTATGCACACTTCCGGAACATTAATTTTCGGGAATACTCGAACAATCCAAGGTATCAAAGTCAATGCAACACAATCTTACAGTATAACTTTCGCAGGCTCTTTAGACAGCGAAGGTCATTGTAGCGGAGCTGCATACTCAGACCATTATGGTAACTGGGACTCAGCGGTGGTGCAAGGAACTATTAAAATAACCCTAACTGAATATCAAGCTCGAGTTAGCTTGGATCACGATCAAATATACCTTCGATCAGGAACGACATGTCCCCTGTCAACCAAGACATGCATGGATTCGGAGGGTGGCTATACCTTTTGGCAAACCATCCCCAAAGACAGCTGTCGATTCGACAAGTATGGAATCCTGTACGAAGGCATGTCCTCGCGTGTCATAAGCCGAGATTTAACAGGAATCAACACAATCTACTCGCTGGAAACAAACGATATCACCTTTGCCCTTACAGCAAAAACAGAAGAGAAAATTTGCGGGTATACAATAATTAAAACTGAACACCCTAAACTGGTAATTTTTGAATCTCGAAACGGGGAGATATTTGGAAATAACCAAAAAGGAAAACAAGTTGAGAATCTCGATATCTTTGCATATGTTAATTCCAAATTCGTGTACGTAGAAAAACACATAAGAACCCAGATGAAACAACTATATAAAGATGTCATGTATCAAAAATGCACCTTGGAACAACAGACTCTAAAAAATTCCTTAACTTTAGCAACACAAAACCCGGACGAATTCGCGTACAATATAATGAAAGGACCTGGCTTCATGGCTGTATTAGCCGGAGAAGTTGTACACATAGTCAAATGTGTACCCGTCGACGTACGAATTAAACATGAAGAGCAATGTTATGTCGAGTTACCGGTAACATTCCAAAATTCTACATATTATCTAACACCACGTACGCATATATTAAAGAAGAAAGGAACAGAAGTGACCTGCAACGCGCTACTACCATCATTCTACTTTGTTGGACAAAACTGGTATAAGATTTTGCCGCGCCCTGTTGAGACCGTGCCTCCAAAAATCTTAAAACCCATGACAACATATACATGGGAATATACCAATCCTGCCGACTTGGCAACCAGTGGGATCTATACGGACAGAGATTTAAAAGACCTCCGGGGTTACATTATGTTTCCTTCTGAAAGGACATCCATGTTAAACAACATCGCCAGAGAAATGGATGGGCAATCTATCGCCAACCATGGTGAAACCTTGGGAAAACTTTTAAATGACAACGCAATGGAACGCATAGCAGAATCAACCTGGTCTAAAATGTGGGCAAAGTTCACCAGATTTGGAACCGCTAGTGCCGGATTTATTGCCATCATGATTGTAATACAATTAATAAAAATCTTAATAGATGTCATTATACGGGGATATACTCTACATTCAATTTATGGTTGGAGTATTCATCTATTGGGAGCAATATGGAGTTCCATCGCGCACCTCCTAGTGTATCTAAGAAGAACACCAGCAAATCCAGAACCATCCGCCCCCGACACTCAGCAGTCTACGCACATAGAAATTCCCATGTACCATCTAAATCAAAATAATGGTAACATAACCTTGCCGTCCTCAGAATCTGTAGTTCCAAATAAGAATTTCTTTACTCTGCAAACACAATAATAGGTTACATCGTTTCGTTCACTTCGTTACTCCAGCGAGTAACCCTTTTAGGCTGGGGGTGTGACGTCCCCGCATATGGCCGTCTTCTTTTTTTTTTTTTTTTTTTTTTTTTAGGCTACAGTCGATAAAGAAATTGCCGACTGAAGCCTACGCTTTTACCCTCCGAAAGCCCCCTTACTATTCCTTTCCACACTAAAATCAGCTAACTAAAGCGTCCCCACGCTGCACGTGCCGATTTCCCAAAAATTTTCCACTTCTACGACAAACAAGCTCATTAAACCCTATTATAAATCTTAGTCAGCAAACAATAGACCCTACCATAAACCCTAGACGTCCGGCGGGCCTGACGGGATTCCCCTAGCCACCCCGCTTTCCCTTTTACGATTGTAACGGTTTGCGCGTCATTACCTGAGTCCCAGGTAAACAAAATAACATGCGTTTAGATATAAATATTAAATAAATTAAATATCTTTAAGAAATTAATTAAGTAAACAAAATATATAAAATTAAATATATATACATATATATTTAACCCAAAAACAAAGGAAAAAAATAAACTATACAAAAATAAGAGGAACAACAATAATAGAACAAATAACAGCTGTTATTATATTTTTTAGAGAAATTTGCCTTTCTTTCTATTTTTTTAAGAATTAATTTAAACAATTATAAGATAAAACTAACAAAATAGCCAAACTAGAAAGAACAAAACACTAGAGAAGTAATAATTATTAAATTAAGAAATTAAATAATAATATTGGGAAATTGCCAAACTTAAAATATTTTTCTGTTATATTTTCTGTTATAACAATTAACAATAAAGTTATAAACAAACGGTTGATTAGAGTTCCCAAAACAACCCAATATTATTAACTTAATTATAATTTACGAAGATCTTTTACACAATAATAAATACTTTATTATAATAGTTAATACGTTAAATAGTTTTATATAAAAATAAATAATAATAAATAGTTTAATATAATAACTAATAATAACCAATAGTTTTATATAAAAATAAATAATAATAGATAGTTTTATATAAAAATAAATAATAATAAATAGTTTTATATAATAATAAATAATAGCAAATAGTTTTATATAATAATAAATACTTTTATATGATAGCAAATAAGTTTATACAATGACAAATACTTTTAATACTTTGATATAATACGTTTAAACAATAATTTTATAACTTCAAGGAAATATAGGAAGGATTAATATTAATCTTTCTTAAATCTATTTTTCCTTAATTAACCATTTTTTATAAATTAGTAAACAATAAATAATTATAACTTTTAACTAAAAATACTAAAAATAGTAGAAATTTAGATAAAATCTCCGTTCTTTTTTGTAACCAACATTGTATTCTTTAATAACAATCAATTTATGTATTAAAAATCTGTTATTAGCATTAATATTAGTTATAAATAAATAATTTGTAAAATGGCCCTTGAAAGGAGAAACCCTTAAAGAGAGAGAGAGAGACACAAGAAAATACCCCCACGCATCAGCAGCGCCGCCAGCGCCAGCGCGTCGCCAGCGCCGCCACCGCCAGCGCGTCGGCGCTCGACCAATCATATTCTTCAGCAACGTCACCAACTCCCACTACACGGTCCCAGAATGCGCGCGCCGATCCCCACCAATCATCCTGGAGGGAGAAGCCCTTCCAGTCCTTTAAAAGGGGCTGCTCGCTCTGATCAAATCAGTACAGACAACCACCTACAAGAGTCGACACCTACTAATACCAGCAGACGAGCAGCAGGCCCCTTTGAAGTCGCTTCTCAACGGCTGGGCTTCACCTCCTTTTGGATCTACAAGGCATTTTCTGGATATTCTACTCCGACCTTTTCCTGGTTCAACAAGACACCTTCAGGATATTTCTCTCTCTCTCTCCGGGAATCCAACAAGGGGATTCTTCCCATAAATAAAGGAAATAGTAAGACGCAAAATATTTTTTTTTTTTTTTTTTTTCTTTTTTACCGAACGGATAGTTTATATATGTTTGGATGTCCGCACAAGTTGGGCGCCAAACAAATTGTTAGGTTCACCTCCTAAAAGTAAGAGAACGTTCCGATTCCCTCGGGAATGCGGGAGGCTCTTATTATCCTTTATCCAAACCGCGGACGCGATTTTTGATTCTCCCTTATCCCCCGACGGGCCAGGTTTTTGGGTTTGAATACCTAGACCGGCTCACCGGACAAAAATAAACTCCAAGTAGCTTGGAGAAATTTCCGTGTGTGACACCAAGACCAGACGTCACACATTCTTGCATTACAATGCGCATCGTTTAATCGAAGGAAACAGATTTAGCATCTTATTTGCAAAAAGTAATTTGTACGATAAAAGGTTTCACGCAGATCATTCCGAATTAACCTTCGATATTAAGCTAAATACATTCTACGTCCATTTAATGCCACATAGTTTCCCCGGGGAATGTTAGTTTGCAAAATCATTTCCGCTTAGCTTGGAAAGCAATTTTCAACCTCGAAGAATCTGAACCTCGAGGTATCAAAGCGACTCACGAATATTGGGCTAAATACATTATTGCATTACAATGCCCATCGTTAATCATAGGAAACATATTTAGCATCTGATTTTCATAAAAATAATTTGTACAAAAAAGGTTCAAGCCTATGCTTCCGAATGCAAATTTTGCGTATCAAGCTAAATACATTCTTGCGTCACAATGTAAATAGTTTTAAACGGGGAATGTATTTAGTTTGCGAAATCCATCTCCCAATTAGCGGAAAGAAATTTTCAAATAAAAGGTCTAAACCGTGGGCTCAAAGGCGACTCTTTGATATTGGGCTGAATACATTCTTGCATTACAATGCGCATCGTTTAATCGAAGGAACATATTTAGCATCTGATTTGCAAACAGTAATTCGTAAGTAAAAGGTTCAAGCAGATGATTCCGAGTTAACAGTCGATATTAAGTTAAGTACATTCTTGCGTCACAATGTAAATAGTTTTAAACGGGGAATGTATTTAGTGTGCGAAATCCATCTCCCAATTAGCGGAAAGAAATTTTCAAATAAAAGGTCTAAACCGTGGGCTCAAAGGCGACTCTTTGATATTGGGCTGAATACATTCTTGCATTACAATGCGCATCGTTTAATCGAAGGAACATATTTAGCATCTGATTTGCAAAAGTAATTTGTAAGTAAAAGGTTCAAGCGGATGATTCTGAATTAACATTGGATATAAGGTAATTACATTTTTGCGTCACAATGCACATAGTTTTAAACGATGATTGTATTTAGTTTGCGAAATCCATCTCCCAATTAGCGGAAAGAAATTTTCAAATAAAAGGTCTTAACCGTGGGCTCAAAAGCGACTCTTTGATATTGGGCTGAATACATTCTTGCATTACAATGCGCATTGTTTAATCGAAGGAACATATTTAGCATCTGATTTGCAAAAAGTAATTTATAAGTAAAAGGCTCAAGCCGATACTTCCGAATTAACTTTTGAAAATTAAGCTCAATACGTTCTTGCGTCACAATGTACATAGTTTTGAAGGGGGAATGTATTTAGTTGGCGACATTCATCGCCCGATTAGCGGAAAGCAATTTCCAACTAAATCGGCGTCAGATAGGGGTTTATGGAGCCCGGGCTCCATAATACCCTTGAATTTTTGACGAACTCATATTAGAGAGCCAGCACAAACTAGATGGGTGTTTATGGAGCCTGGCATCCATAGTTTATGAAGGCATTTTTTATACATGTAGGGGTTTATGGCGCCCATGCTCCATTATCTTTCACTTTATCGGGGTTTGTAGAGCCAGGGCTCCTCAACCTCCTCGAAAATAATACGGATCGGGGATTATGGAACCAACAACATATAAAATAGGGGTTTATGGAGCCGGGGCTCCATAATCTGCAGCTTTGTAGTAACTTGTAAGTAAAAGGTTCAAGCAGATCATTCCGAATTAACATGCGATATTAAGCTAAATACATTCTTGCGTCACAATATACATAGTTTTAAACGGGGAATGTATTTAGTTTGCGAAATCCATCGCCCGATTAGTGGAAAGCAATTTCCAACTAAATCGGCGTCAGATAGGGTTTATGGAGCCCGGGCTTCATAATATGCTGCATTACATGTACGTGTCTATTGAGGTCGCTATACAGGGTGTTCGAAATGTTCCGGACCCCCCACTTATAACATAAAGTAAGCATTTTGGAAAAAAATGTTAAATACAAAAGTTGTTAAGTTTTGAAGGTTGAACTAAATGATGACCTTGGATTTGTTATTGGTTATCATTTTCAAGGTCATTTAAAGGTTATCTTCAGTTTTTTAAATAGGGACCCCTATTTTTTATTTCAGATTCTGAAAGAGCACAAAATTTTACATCTGGATATGTACCCACGTTATGGCTCAAAATGACCTACAGAGGTCATTTAGTGGTTAAATAATTATTTAGTAGCAGAAAGCCAAGAAATCCCGATTATTAAGAACTTTGAGCGTATCTGACCAATACTAAAGTAATTTGTTTTTGCAAGACAAACTTTATGGTGGCGTTAAATTGATATTGCCCTTGATTTTCAAGGTCATTTGAAGGTTAACTTTAGTTTTCCAAATTAAGCCTCCTAGTTGTAATTCTCCATTTTGCAACAGCGCTCAATTCTGCATTAGGATTGTAGAAGGTGTAATTGACACTGGCGTAAAATAAGCCTTAGGCCAGACAACCACATAACTCGGGCGAGAAAATGATAAATAAAAGAATGTCTAATCAAAATAAGCCTTAGGCCCAACAACTACATACCTCGGGGGGGGGAAATGATAAATAAAAAAATGTCTAATCAAAATAAGCCTCAGGCCCAACAACTACATACCTCGGGGGAGAAAATGATAAATAAAAAAATGTTTAATCAAAATAAGCCTTAGGCCCAACAACTACATACCTCGGGGGGGAAAATGATAAATAAAAAAATGTCTAATCAAAATAAGCCTTAGGCCCAACAACTACATACCTCGGGGGAGAAAATGATAAATAAAAAATGTCTAATCAAAATGAGCCTTATTGCTCAGGCACGGGAGGTACAACTAATTAAGGTAACATCATGGGTGATCCAGCCAACTAAGGCAAGACCATCGGCGGCCCAGCCTACTAAGACAAGAACATTAGCGGCCCAGTCAGCTAAGGCAGGACTATCGGCGGCCCAGCTAACTAAATCAAGACAGTGGACTATTCGCCCAAACTGAATTTTTTTAAAATGTCGTTGACAGGAACTTTTTACAACAACTGTTCAAATTGTTGCCCATTAACAGTTTGGCAATGTGCTAACCGATTGTAAAAGGCTGCAACAACATTTCGCAAGATTTGCTAAGGTATCAAGTCTATTTCATCAGTGATTCTTTGGCGTAATTCATCCAAGTCACGTGGTTTTATAACATAAACTTTATCCTTCAAGTATCCCCAAAGGAAGTAGTCAAGAGGCGTTAGGTCTGGGGACCGAGGTGGCCATTCAATTGTACCTCTCCGCCCAATCCATCTATCATGAAATGTTGCATCTAAATATCGGCGAACATGAATACCGTAGTGTGCAGGAGCACCATCCTGTTGGAAGTAAATTTCGTCCAGATTTCCACCCGTTAAATTCCGTATAGCAGGTATAATTTGGTCTCGAAGCATGTTTTCATACATTGCAGCATTTAAATTACCTTTAATAAAGAAAGGGCCAAGTACTCTTCCATTAAATATGCCAGCCCAAACATTTACTTTTTCAGGATGTTGCGTGTAGTCCGCTCTCATCCAATGTGGATTGATGTTACTCCAGTATCGACAATTATGTCTGTTCACTGTTCCGCTTAACTCAAACGTGGCTTCATCAGAGAAAACAATGTTATTGAGGAGCAAAGGATCATCAGATATCATTTGCATCATTACATCACAAAACTCTACCCTTCTATCAAAATCATCTTCAGATAATTCCTGTACCAACTTTAATTTGAAAGGATGCCATTTGTTGAGTTTCAAAATTTTGTGCACAGATGCAGCTCCCATTTCATGCTGTTGTGCACAACGTCTGATGCTGCAATGGGGGTCCTCAATAAATGATTGTAATACGTCTAAGCTCTTTTCATCATTAGACGATGATTTGGATCTACCTGATTTAGGACGATCTTTAATACCACCTGTCTCTTCAAAACGTCTAATTGTACGAATTACGGTACTTTTTGAAATAGGGTTGTTTTCTTCAACTCTGAATGTTTCATTGAATAAACGCTGTACCTGTTTGTAACCTGTCTCTTGATCACCCCACCCTCGCATCATCAACAAAGATATTCCTTCTCGTTCAGTAAGATGTGCCATTTTTCACTACGATTAAAAGTACAATTATTGAAAATTAATACAATTATCTGAATTTCGAAGTAAGAGAACTTCACTTAACTCTTGAAAACAGAAAAGTAAATAGGAGTAAACAATTTTTAATTAACAATTATAAATGAACTGATTCCTAAAAAGAATAGTGAGCAAAATCTTCTAAGGTACAAGTAACGATCCTGAAAATGCTATGAATCATGCGTAGAAACTCGTAACCCTTGCAAAAAATTATTGCAATAAAAACTGTTCATGTAAAACGGTTAGATTATTTTTCTTTTGAAATTAATAACCCCCAAGTGTCCTATGTAGATCATTTCGAGCCATGACGTGGATATTGTACATATCTCCAGACCTAAAATTTAATGCTCCTCCAGAATCCGGAATACAAAATGAGTCCCTTTTTAATAAGCTGAAGATAACTTTCAAATGACCTTAAAAATGAAGGCCAATTTTAAAGTGACCATAAAGTTCGTCCTAGAAAATCAAATTATGTACTTTAGTATTAAAGTACGAAATTTTTTTTTTCTTTTCGTCAAATACACCCAAAGTTCTTAATAATCGGGATTTCTTGGCTTTCTGCTACTAAATAATCATTTAACCACTAAATGACCTCTGTAGGTCATTTTGAGCCATAACGTGGATACATATCCAGATGTAAAATTTTGTGCTCTTTCAGAATCTGAAATAAAAAATAGGGGTCCCTATTTAAAAAACTGAAGATGACCTTTAAATGACCTTGAAAATGATAACCAATAACAAATCCAAGGTCATCATTTAGTTCAACCTTCAAAACTTAACAACTTTTGTATTTAACATTTTTTTCCAAAATGCTTACTTTATGTTATAAGTGGGGGGTCCGGAACATTTCGAACACCCTGTATATTAAAAACTAAACCAGCTACGCATGTTAGTGTTTAATGAAAAATTTTAACGTGTCCAAGATAGAAAACTTTAAATAGAGTACTGGTCATCAGATCAGTCCAACCATTCCATTCACAATAGTACTGGTAAGTAATTAATATTAAAAATCATCAAATTCACACAGCCACGCGAACGCGAGGAGCGCGTTCGTGCGACAGCACGCGAGTACAAGAAGTGAGAGTACAGGCGTACTCTCACGTTGTATACGGGCCGCGGCGACGTGTATTCGCCGTCGGGTGCTCGCGCGCACCCCGAGGTAAGGACCTCACGGCGCATTCGTGCGTGCCCCATTGCACTCATCTCGCGGAGACAGGTCTCCCCCGCGAGGTGAATCAGTCAAAGGCAAGCCCCGTTACAACTGGCGCCCTTCAACGTGTGCAGCGGAGGACAGGTCCACGACGCGACGAATTTTAATTTTTCGTGAATGCAAAATTTTGAATTTGCAGATCGGGTTACCGACCGGGTCGGTAATCCAGAAACAGAAGCTTCGCGAATCGGCCGCTAGGTGGTGGCGGGCTTTTTTCACAAGGAGTGAAAAAGCCGCGAAATTCAAATTTGAATTAGATTTTAGAGTTCGCGTGCATTCGTGAAGAGGGATTGAAAATAGAATTTTCTGTTAGAAACCGAAGGGGGAAAAATCAGGGGATTTTTCCAGTAGTAAATTTAGGTGGAGAGAGAGAATCTCGCGTGGCGGCGATCGTTTCTTCAGGCGGAAGGAACGTACGAAAAGGCGAGTTCTTCTGTTTTTGCAAGCGGGTTTGCGAGGAAAATAAATTTTTTCGATTTTCATTCGTGTTCGGAGAATTAATTCAAGCAGACAGTGGCAGCTCCAACCTGCTCCTGTCAAAAATTTCTTTTTCATCTCTTTTTGAAATTTCTGGAGTAGAGTTCGTAAAGTGAACAGTCGCAGCCGTGCCCTGCTCCTGTTCAAAGACTTTACGATATTGGAACTCACGGAGAGTTCCAAATTCTGATTAAATAAGCGAACGGTCGCAGCCGTGCCCTGCTTCCATTCATAAAGCTTTTAATCACTGAACACGCGGGGTGTTCAGAAATCATTCAACAGCATACAATCGCAGCGGTGACCTGCTTCTGTATCGGGCAGCTGTTGAGTGAAAACTCGGAATCTCAACAAACCAAAAGCAAAAACAAAACAAGAATTCGCGCTTTCGACAGGGAACCTCTCGTGTTGGCTAGCTAGCGAACACATGTTGTAACGCGTGTCACCCGACTGGGGATGCGGACTCTAATTATCTTGGAGTCGAGCTCCTTTCTGCCCCTTGAGTCTCCCTTCGCCGAATGAACCACGTACAAACCACGATACTCCGCGGACCAAGCTAACTTGCGGGAGCGGGACGTGGGGGAATCGGGGCAGTTTCGGTGAACAAGCCGGTTAAATAGTTATAATAGAATTTATTCAATAAATCGTATGTACAAGCGGCTCGCTGCCGCGGTCGTCTGACCTTGTTTGCACCTGATCTTATCGGCGCGCCTGCCGATCCTATCCGCGGACGAGAGAGAGATTAAACGATACTTATCGCGTGAGGACGCGAGAAGGACGCTGTCTCGATGTCGTCGTCTGGATGGCTCGCTGAAGGTCGGCTGGAGTGTCTCGTTGCGGCGATTGTCGGGCGCCTGCTCCCGGCTCTGACCTGGCCGCTGGCGGGCTGCGGAGATGGCTCCAGGCTCGTCTGCGGGGCGAGGTGGTCACCCTGGTGTCGTCGGCGGAGGCGGGTCTCGTAGCTTGCGTTGACCTCGGGCTCGCCGGTTAGTCTTGTTTATCGTATGTTGTCGCTTGGACGTATTTAGGGTAGAGAGAGCGTTTTTCGTCGCGCGTGCTCATTATGAAGAGCCTCTTAGTTTCCCCCTCTACTCTATTCGCGGGGGGGGGCGCGCTCTCGGCTCGCTAGCCGCGGTGTCACGCCGCGCTTCTCTCTCTCGCGTCTAACCTAGCTTGACGCGTTATTTTCCGTGCGCTGCGTCTCCGGCGCTCATGTATGCTTGAGAGAAGTAACGTTGTGATTTCCACGTTACAACCCCCCTGCACCGAGAGTTTTTACTTGGTAAAAACCAGCGCACGGCAGGTCTAAACCTGCGTACATTAGTACGTCGCTTGGCTAGCAGACGCAGCTGCTTACATAGGCTTGTCGTCTGCTGCTGTCGAGCTTGACACTTTGCATGAGATTGTATAATAGTTGTAATATCGCATATTAATAATTGTAATAAAAAATTTTTTAACATATTTTTTTAGAGTTATTTGCCTGATAATTGTGATTAGAAGGGGAAAAGGCTTCTTTGGGAATTTCTGGATTAGGTGTGGATGGGGAGAATAACTTGATTAATCTCCATGGAGTCCTACTTATCTTCATCGGCCTCCTGGTCTTCTATTTCTTTCTTCGCTTGTTGAATGTATTTTAGCCTGCACTGCTCGAAGAGCCTTTCTCTATGAAATTCTCTGTAAGCCTTCTCTTCTTCGGCTTTTCTTCTGGACTCCTCAATCCTTTGTTCAGCATTCCTCAGCTCATGCCTGAGCGAGTATTCACTGAGGAGGTCCTTCACATCTTTATTCGCCCTAGCTTTTTCTTGCTTGGTGAAGTGTTTTCCGGGCGGCTCTTTAAACGTTCGCGCTTCTGCGCGGATGTGGTCCTTTAACTTCTTTTTTGCTGCTTGTAACTCTTCCTCCGTTGGTCTTCTGTACCTGGATTTTATTGTTTCTTCCTGCACGCTGGTGTCGGCGTTTGGGTTATACAAGCAGAAGTCGTTGTTCGGCGTCTCCGTAATATCCTCTCCTGACTGTCGTCCTTGACCTTGCTCACATCGTGGCGGACCGTGATGATGGTGTATGAGGTGACGGATCGCCTCGCACAATTCGCATTCCTCACTGGACGACATAATGTTCTTTTTTCTTTAGGCACTTTGCTCACTCACTGCACTTGTGGCGTCGTTGCACTATGGCGGCTGTCTGAGGCGACCGCGTGGCTTCTTCTTCATGCCGCGCGCTGGCGCATGCGCGCTTGCTTCGTTCCGCGCGCTGACCATTACCGCGCTGTGACTGTATTTGACTGTCGTCGTGACGGCCGCTAAGGCGGGCCAATTCAAATTTGAAAATTCTGTTTTTCTTGAATTTAAATGTTATGGTTCTGGATTTCGCGTGTTTGCGTTATATAATTTTTATTCTTTCGCGTGAATAGAGTTTTTTATTATTTTCCCTCTCTCGTCTTTCAATTTATATATGTTATCGCTTAATTTTTTATAAATTTCTCAAGGTCCTATATAATTGCTTAGCAGCTTCGCAGAAATGTTTTTCGCTGCTGACGATAATATATTATTTTTTATTAGGACTTTTTGTCCGACTTCTAAGGAAAATTCGCGCTTATCTTTATTATATGCATTTTCGTTTTTCTCTGTGATTTTTTCTTGGGAGTTTGCCACTTCGTCGCGAACTTCTTGTAATTCGCTGATTCTTTTTACCCAGTTTTCTTGTTCTTTGTTAATGTGGTTGCTCGTATTCACTAATTCGTCTATTTCTTTCCAAATTTTTTGTACATCTTTAGGCTGCTCGGTATTTCTTTTTAGGCATTTTGGCTGTTTTATTTCTCTTCCCAGCATTAAATATGCAGGTGTTTTACCCGTCGTCGAGTGCACTGCAGAGTTATGTGCCAGCTGGAATTGGGGTAGAAATTCGTCCCATTTCTTGTGATTATTTCCTATGAACGTCGAAATCATTACTTTTATGTCTCTGTTAACTCTTTCCACTGGATTCGCTTGCGGGTGTCTCGACGGCGTGGTTTCGTGTATTATACTGTTTTCTTTAAAAAACTTCTTTAATGATGAGTTGATAAATTCTTTGCCGTTGTCTGAAATAATTACTTCCGGCGTGCCAAAAAGTGTACATAGTTTATTTTCAATCGCATCTTTAACTAAAGTTGCGCTTTTATTTCTTATTGGTATGCACCAAATAAATTTAGAAAAAATGTCTTCCATTATGATGGCGTATTTATAGCCTTTATTGCTCTTTGGGAAGTCGCCTATGAGGTCGACGGCTATCACTTTGCCTGGTCGATCCACATATCGCGTTCCCATTAGGCCAATTTGTTGTTTCTGATCTATCTTATTTTTTGGCAGCTGTCGCATGTTTGTACGTACTTCAGGACGTCTCTGTATGCTCCAGGCCAATGATATAGTTGAGTCAACTTTTTATATGTTTTATCTGCACCTTGGTGTGCAGATGTTGGCTCATCGTGCATTTCTTTCAGAATTTTGTCTCTGTCCTCGAGCGGAATGACTAGTTTCCACGGTTCTAAGTCTGTTGCCAGATCTTCTTCGTTATAATTTGGTCTGTACCTGTATAAATGTCCGTCGTTAACTTTCCAGTCTTTGTACCTCCGAGGATGAGATATCACTTGGTAAATTCTTTTTTTGTACCATGGATCTTGTATTTGTCTTTTGATTTTTATTTCGCTTATCTCTACGTCATTTTCGGATTTCTCATCTTCAAACATCCGTGATAAAGCATCTGGCACCACGTTTTTTTCCCGGCTCTATGGACCGTTTCGAAGTCGTACTCCGACAGCTCTTGTGACCATCTCCCTAACCTTCCGGTTGGAGTTTTCTTTTCGAACAGCCACTTTAAAGCGCTGTGGTCGGTAATTACTGTGAATTTGTCGGCTTCTAAATAAGGTCGAAACTTTTCTATGGCCCATTTTACCGCTAAGCATTCTTTCTCCGTAGTGCTATAATTTATTTCTGGTTTTTTAAGTGCACGGCTTGCATAAGCGATTACGTGGTCTAGATCGTCGGCTCTTTGAGTGAGAACGGCTCCTAGCCCCGAATTGCTTGCATCTGTGTGTAAAACATATGGTACACTTTGTAAAGGTCTTTTCAAGACTGGTGCTTCTACCAATTTGTTTTTTATTGTTTGAAATGATTGTTCGTGAATCGGCTCCCAGATAAGCCTTGAGTTACTTTTACTCGTTTTATCCTTGAGGAGTTCTGTTAACGGCTTGGCAATTTTTGCAAAGTCTTTTATAAATTTTTTGTACCAGGACGCCATGCCCAAGAATCTTTGTAATTGGCGCATTGTCCTAGGTGCAGGGAACTCCTTAACTGCATTAGTCTTTTCCGGATCTATAGAGATACCGTTTTCATTTACAATAAACCCGAGATATTTAATCTCATTGACGCAAAATTTGCTTTTTTCGGGGTTTATTGTTAGACCTGCGTTAACTATTTTGAGAATCAATTTCTCGAGCAGTTCCATGTGTTGCTCAAAGGTTTCAGTAACTAAGACTATGTCGTCTAAGTACGCGTACGCATACGGCTCTAGATCGCCTATGACTTTGTCTATTAGTCTCTGAAAGCAAGCACCTGCTCCTGAAAGTCCGAAAGGTAACCTTTTATAATGCCAAAGTCCTTTGCCAGGCACTGTAAAAGCGGTTATTTCTTTCGAATTTTCTGCCAAAGCAATCTGATAATAAGCGGTTTTTAGATCAATTTTTGAAATGTACCTTGCTTTTTTCAGTTTATTTAGTACAGTTTCCATGTACGGATTCGGATAAGCGTCTTTTTTAGTGACTCCATTTACTTTTCTGAAATCCGTGCACATTCGGTACGTACCTCCTTCTTTTTTTACCATGACGATAGGACTGCTCCACTCGCTGAGACTTTCTTCTATAATATCAGCGGCTTTTAGCCTGTCTATCTCGTCATGCATTATTCGCTCCATTTTTTCGGAGACGGGGAAGTACTTTTGCTTTATTGGCTTACAGCTTTCCTTGAGAATTATCTCGTGCTTTAGTAGCTTTGTGGCTGGTAGCACAGCTGTATTTTTCCTTATTGGTAGCAATCTTTTAATTAATTCATCCACTTTGGCACGTTGCTCCTTCGTTGTAGCTGCTACTCCGCAGCTTGCTACGTCAGGAGGATTTGTGTCGATTGCTCCTAGGTGGAATGAAAATTTTCTTTCTTTACCATGGTCTGCGAGAGTGAATTTGTCACAGCTGGCTAGGATATCCATCTGGAAAAACCTGATGCAATCCAATCCAATTATCAGCTCCGTCGATATCGTTGGTATCACTAGTGCATTAATGCTCTTGGATATTCCTTCGATATTTATTTCGGCGTCGATTTCTCCTAGCACTTGTTCCGGCTGCCCATTGGCCATTTGGGCGGTCTTCACTTTTGAGTGCAGGATGGGTGAATGGGACTTTATTTTATCCCAGATCTTGCCGATGACTGTGCACGCTGCACCTGGGTCGATCAGGGCTGTCGTGTTGACTCCATTGATCCTACAGGTTACCCAATAGCGGCTAAATTTGGATACTGGATAATCGGATGGTTCGCTGCTCCTTAAGCTGCTGCGCTCGCTAATTGATGAGACCTTGATTGGTAAAGTCGGCGGTGTGGTCGGTAACTCGCCGACTACGCTTCGTTTCCCGCCGAGTTCGAAGTTGATGGCTGAGGTTGATTGTTTTGTTGGCTTGCACTTTGTGCATCGCCTTGCAGTCTTTGCTGCGGACCGTTGATATTACCAGCATTTTGTTGCTGATGATTTCTCTGATCCGAGTAGTTATTGTTATAACCTCTGCCTCGGCCGTATCCTCGGCCTCTACCTCTATAATTTCCTCTTTGGTTATTATTACCATTGCTATTGCTGCTGTCTGATCTACTGTTCTGCTGCTGACCATTGTTGTTATTTCGGTTTTGATTATAATTTCCTCCTTTGTGTCCTCTATTCTTATTGCCGTTATTACTTGGATTCTGCTTATTGTTGGTTAGCTTTTCTAATTTTTCCGTGATGAGCTTTTCTACGTCTGCGAAGGTTGGCACGGTTACAGCAGCAACTTCTGCGGCTTTATTGCCTGATGCTTCGCTTTTCTTTGATGGTTTCTCTTCTGCTTTGATCGGTGTACTTTGATTTTTTACGACGTCAAATGCTCTTCCGATTATTTTTGCTCTCTTTGTGAATTCATCCAAGTCCAATTCGGCGTAGTCAGGTATAAAAGGATGAAATTCTGGTCGCATATTCAGGTAAATTCTATGCACCTGGCTTCTCTCGTCACCTTGTTTATTGAGAGGTAACTTCCGGAACTGAAAGATCATATCAGCTACGTACTCTTGCATTGACTCATCGGGTTGCTGTTTTCGATCCCGAATTTTGTCGTGCAAAATATCTGCATGGAGTGTTTGTTGGTAATGTTCACGTAAATCGTTCTCAAATGCTCTCCAGGTCAGCCATTCTTGCTCCTTTATTCTATAGAGATGTAATGCTGCCTTTTGCATAATCAGAGGTAGTGCTCTCAGCATCTCTTCACCAGTGACTCCGGTTACTTTCATGCATTCTTTAACGCGGATTAAAAATTCCTCAACATCGTCTGATGCTCCGCTGAATTTTAATTTCCACGTTGTGACGATTTTTCCTATATCTCTTGTATTTTCATTAAATCTATTACATCTGTGGCATTCTTCTCTTAGCCTGCTTTGCGGCGGCTGCTCCTCAAATACTCTAGCTGTCGTCGGTCGCGATGTTTCCACAGATTCTCTTTCATCTGATTCTACTGCGAACCTTGTTAGTATGTCTATCGGTATGGCGTATTTCTTGTTCTGAAATGTAATTGTCAAAGGCCTTTCCGGTGTTTCGCAGAAATGCGCTCCTTCCATGGACTCCATCTGCAACTGTTGTGACAATCTATCAGTGCTTCTTGATGTTCCTACTTTTCTTTTGCTTACATTAGAATCATCTATTTTTTTATCCGACTCTGCCTCTGCTTCCATTTTGGTTGATAGCCTTTTTATTAACTTCTGAAGTTTTGCTTGTCTTCGGCTTCTGTCTGCCTCCGTATGGCTAGACTTCTGATCGTAATCATCTGGGCGTAAATCTTCCGAAATTGCTCTTTGGAGGCGGTCAGCTTTTTCTATTATCGATCCTGTTTCTAAAAGTTCTAATGATTTTAATGACGATGTAAAGAATTCGTCATTTATTGGTGAAGCCAGTTGTTCGATCCAGAGTAATTTCGCAGTCATTTTCGATGCCTAAATAAAATTTCTGTTTTGGAAAAAGAGAGAAAAATATTCTTCTTCTTTTACGAGAGAATAATCTTCCTGTTATAAAAATAATGTTATGTTTGAGAAAAAATAATTTAATATTCTTGACTCGTTGTATGCTGAAATTGTTGAATCGTTGACTGTTCGATGATATTATCTAATTTCTATGTCTGATTTTATCTTCTTTTATTTAATTAGATTTAAATGAAAATGCATATAAGAGAGATTTATTTTTTTCTAAAAATTCTTTGATAAATTATATATTTAAATATAATAATTGATCGTGAAATTAATAAAATTTGATAATAGGATATTATCGTCAGCTTACATTCAGCTCGCACTCAGCGGCTTTATCTTTAAAATTTTCTTGAAGGTTGTAAGCTCGCCACTTACCCTTCGCTATTATTTCGTTCAGAGACACTAACAACAATAATGTTACCAAGCTTGCTCAACCGAACTTAAGAGTAGTCTTGTATTTCTAGTGTATTTGTTAAAAAATGGAATTGATTTCCTGACGCGTTTCCGTACGTAACGGTTATCAACTTAATTTACGTTAAGCTATATTAAACTAAAAGAAATTAACTTAAAATTTTGAATTCGTGGGATAACTTCTATTTGTAAATTACTGGCTCTAAATATCCGCACTTTGTTGCGCGGCTATTGAGTCCAGTCGAACTTATATTCCTCGCGTCTATTTACTTTCACAGCTAGAAATATGTCGACACTCTTGCTATTAGACTTTCTACGGCTGCGACTATGTTTGTCAGTGTGGTCAGTTTGACCTTCACAAGAAAAGAAAATTTCAACTAATGATGTTTTGTTTTTAACCTAAAATTTTTTAATTGAATTTACTATTAACTTTATTATTGAACTTAATTTTGAATTTTTATACTAGCCGAGAAAGTCTTACGAATTCGAGAGTGATTGATTTGCTAAATATCAATACGATATTACTCGTTGGGCGCCATTGTAACGCGTGTCACCCAACTAGGGATGCGGACTCTAATTATCTTGGAGTCGAGCTCCTTTCTGCCCCTTGAGTCTCCCTTCGCCGAATGAACCACGTACAAACCACGATACTCCGCGGACCAAGCTAACTCGCGGGAGCGGGACGTGGGGGAATCGGGGCAGTTTCGGTGAACAAGCCGGTTAAATAGTTATAATAGAATTTATTCAATAAATCGTATGTACAAGCGGCTCGCTGCCGCGGTCGTCTGACCTTGTTTGCACCTGATCTTATCGGCGCGCCTGCCGATCCTATCCGCGGACGAGAGAGAGATTAAACGATACTTATCGCGTGAGGACGCGAGAAGGACGCTGTCTCGATGTCGTCGTCTGGAAGGCTCGCTGAAGGTCGGCTGGAGTGTCTCGTTGCGGGCGATTGTCGGGCGCCTGCTCCCGGCTCTGACCTGGCCGCTGGCGGGCTGCGGAGATGGCTCCAGGCTCGTCTGCGGGGCGAGGTGGTCACCCTGGTGTCGTCGGCGGAGGCGGGTCTCGTAGCTTGCGTTGACCTCGGGCTCGCCGGTTAGTCTTGTTTATCGTATGTTGTCGCTTGGACGTATTTAGGGTAGAGAGAGCGTTTTTCGTCGCGCGTGCTCATTATGAAGAGCCTCTTAGTTTCCCCCTCTTCTCTATTCGCGGGGGGGGGGCGCGCTCTCGGCTCGCTAGCCGCGGTGTCGCGCCGCGCTTCTCTCTCTCGCGTCTAAACTAGCTTGACGCGTTATTTTCCGTGCGCAGCGTCTCCGGCGCTCATGTATGCTTGAGAGAAGTAACGTTGTGATTTCCACGTTACAATATAATTTACAACCGATTGTAACTTACTAACACCAGAAACACGTCTGGGAGAAAAGTCTAGTGAGAATTTTTTTTCCATCCAAATTGAACTCGAAAATCGAAAGTTTTCGAGAAAAATTCGTTTTCTCGCTGAATTTGTCAGCGAGAATTTCGAGTAGAGTCGCGTTAAATAAATAGAGTTTTTTTTACGCATTTCAATCGCAACTGCACTACAAACTGTAGGCAGTCGTAAAGAAATTCTCTAAGACGTGTTTCAGAGAGAATCTCACACTACACAGTAGGAGTAGTTGCGTCGCCAACCGAAAGGTCCGTCCCATAAATTTTTCCGTGTTTTTGGGATAGAGGGCAGGCCTGTACTCAATCAGGCGAAGATGGAATATAAGTCGGAACCAACGGAAAGGGTCGTCCAGCAGTGGCTGTCGGCGATCCCGGTCGAGGAACTGGAGGAGACAATCCAGCAACTTGGACTAAGAACAGACGGCGACTGCTTTGTGCAGCGTCACCGTCTGTATAATTGGCTGCAGGGTAATTACACCGCAGCCGATTTTCAGGCGTGTAACTCCTCAAACGAGGAGGAGTTACGCACAGTCCGTGAATCGTTGAGGAAGTCCTTCATCGAAGAGATGTGCAAGGACAGGACATCCACCACCATTCAGGACGAGAATTATGAGAAGGGCCAATCTCACCCTCTCTCAATTTATCAGAACAGCATCGTTTGCCATTCTGAAGGCGACAAAGGACTTGGCAACGTAGAGCCAAGTCACACACCGCCATCAAGGTCAGAAAATGAAAAGGACCGAGATAGCGAGACCGATGACGACAGCCAGTCGTCACAAGGTCAAACGTCGAGGGTGGAATCTCTGTTACGAGAGATCCAACAAGCCGTTCGAGCAATCGAACGAAAATATGACAGCTTGCTTAACACAAGTGTCAAACACGCGAGGGCATTGACGGCTCTCACGCTGAGAGTCGATCAGCTGGCTCACGAGAGAGACCAGCAACGGCCGCCGATGTCAAGTATACGAATCGACGGCCGACAAATCGAGATGCGAACGGAGCAGACAAATCCGTTGCAATCGACACCGCGCGTTGGATTCCAGGAGACGTACACGATAGACGAGCCGGGAATCAACGAAACACTGAATGGTGCGAACACCATTCAGAACGCGCAACGGCGAATCCCGCCACGTGAAATCAGAACGTGGACTGATTTCACGAACGGAAGGACAAGAGAGCCCACTGGTCCTTTCACAAGCGAATTAAATCGCACAGGCAGAGGTCACGAGGACCCCAGCCGAATAGTTAGCCGATGGAACGTCACGTTCTCAGCTAAACAAGGAGAAGACGTAGAATCTTTCCTTAAGAGTTTCGAGGACAATGCCCGAGCGGCTAAACTTAACGAGAGCGACATGCTGGCGTCGCTCCCGTGCGTCCTCAAAGACGTGGCGAGCATGTGGTACAGGAACTACAGCCGCGATTGGCGAACATGGGCAGATTTCTGTCAAGCCACTCGGCGCAGATGGGGCTGCGCCCACGATAGGCAAGAGCGCCTACGAGACGATATTAGGCGTCGTTATCAACAAATAGGGGAATCGAGCAGCCATTACATAACATGCATGGAGAGCATGTTAGGTGAGATATCCCCGAGGATGACTAGGCTCCAGGAAATCGAGAAGATTTACATGAATCTTCTCCTGGAAATTAAAAGAATTATCCGGATAGAGATCTGTAACACGCCCGACGATCTAGCGGATCAATGCGTAAAGGCAGAATATATCCTGGACAGGGAAAAGGGCGATAGGACGCCAATTCCCCCATCCAAAGCGGTAATGCCAGAAACGGCATACAAACCGCAGAGGGAGAAGACAGGAACGTCTTCTCATGTAAAGGTAGCGGCAACGGCCGCTACACCGCCGGACACACAGGAGAAGCCCGATGCTCCGATAGCCGGGAGAGGTCGGCAAGAGATGGCCGACCTATTAACGAAGCTTAGCGGAGAGCTAGTGAAAGCTTTCCGCGAAAACAACAAGCAAAGGCAGGGAGGGGGAAACAAGGGTGCTTCCTCCTCGGCGACAAAAATGGCCGTTCCGGAAAAGACAACGCCAAGAAAAACAATGGCAGCGAGAAGGAAGGCCAGAAAAAGGGGCAAGCGAAAGAACCAATTCGTTGCTTCGGATGCGATAAAGAAGGCGTAATCCGAGCGAAATGCCCTAATTGCTCGCCGGAAAACGGGCAACAGGGGAAGTAGGGCACTCAACTACTTCCCCAAACGCCAACGAAGCTAGTCAGGAAGCTTCGGGAACGACCTCCCAGGGCGTTAGCGGGACGGCACTACCGGACGCCCCGGCGGAGGAAAGCCTGGAAACCAGATGGTGGTTACAGGTGGAAGTAGAAGGGTTCCACATCCGCGCACTGTACGACACAGGCGCATCGGTCACAGTGATGGGACCGATCGGCCTGCAGTTGATAACTGCATGCGGCCGAACGCTTATGCCAAGCGAGCATGCAGATGCTAAGCTCGCTGACGGTAGCACGAGCCCAATCGTGGGCTGTGCTTACCTTCCCTTCAGAATAGGTGGCATAAGCAGGGATATCAAAGTTTCGATTATCCCTGCACTAGATGAGGATTGTTGCTTGGGCACGAATTTCATGCGGGAATTCGGCTCAGTACACAATCCGCGATCAAACCAGCTGACGTTGGTGGACGACAACGTCAGCGTGGATCTCCAACTGGCATCAGTTAAAGAAATTAACATGATCCAGATCGGTGCAGTAGGCTTGGGCCATGTAACCGAGGAGCAACGAGCACAAGTCGAGGCACTTGTGCACGAAATGGTCGGCACGGAGCCGACCACACTTGGGTGCACCACGTGGGTGACCCATACAATTGATGTGGGAGATGCTCGCCCCATCAAACAGCGATATTACCCATATTCACCGGTGATAGAAGCTGAAATGCACGCGCAGGTCCGTAAGTTACTGGACGCTGGCGTCATTGAACCATCCACGAGCCCGTGGTTAAGCCCGGTCGTGATGGTCAAGAAATCCGGTGGAGGATACCGGATGTGTATTGACTATCGAAGAGTCAATACACTCAAGGTTTCGCCGGACGGATACCCGGCGAAACGCATGGACGCGGCTTTCCGCAAGGCCAAAGCGGCAAAGTTTTGCACGACGTTAGACGTCAGTAACGCGTACTATCAAGTACCTCTGGACGAGGCGTCCAGAGAGATAACGGCTTTCTCTGTACCTGGAATGGGCCACTTCCAGTACAAGAGAATGCCATTTGGCTTGGAAGATGCAGGAGCATCTTTCCAGCGCCTAATCGACATGGTCGTCACTCCAGATTGCGAAGACTTTGCATTCGCATACCTGGATGACGTCGTCATAATGTCGAAAACGTTCGAGGAGCACCTCGAACACCTTCGTAAGATCTTAGGCCGTCTACGAGAGGCGGGCCTAACGATCAATCGGCAGAAAAGCCACTTCTGCCAATGCGAAGTAAAATACCTGGGAGTAGTGCTGAACCAAGACGGGTTCCGCCCTGATGCAGAGAAGTAGCCGCTAGAGTACCCGCCGCCTAAGAACGTAAAACAGCTAAGGCGCTTCTTAGGCATGGCATCGTGGTACAGGAGGTTCCTGAACAACCTCGCCACGATCGCCGAACCACTTACGCAAATAACGAAGAAGGAGCGTAAGTTTGAGTGGACTGAAGTACAACACTCTGCATTCGAGCGGATAAAGGCTCTCATAGCCTCCGCACCAGTCTTGCAACGCCCCGACTTTAACAATGAGTTTGTTGTGCAAACAGATGCAAGCGACTCGGGAATCGGAGCAGTTCTACTTCAGTTTGAAGACGGCAAGGAGCGAGCACTGGAGTTCGCCAGCCGCGTCCTCTAACCTGCCGAGAGGAACTACAGCGTGACAGAACGAGAATGTCTCGCTGTAGTATGGGCGATAAAGAAGTTTCGCCCATACATCGAAGGCTACGCATTCCGCGTAGTCACGGACCACAGCTGTCTGCGTTGGCTGCGCACACTGAGTGGTCCGACAGGGCGATTTGCGCGGTGGGCCTTGGAGCTGCAAGGCCACCAATTCACTGTTGAGCATAGAAAAGGCGCGCTCAACAATGTTCCAGACGCCCTTTCTCGAATGTACGAGGAGGAGGGCGAGGAGACACCAGTGGCAGGTGTCTCGCGGACGGAAAATTCCCAGGACGAGTGGTACCTCCAACAGCTTAAGAAAGCCAAAGAGGAACCACTCACCGACCCGAAGATGAAGTGGGTCGGGGGGAGACTGTTTTATTACAACCCCGACCAACTTACGCAAGGAATCCTGGGGGAGGACGACGAGGCTTGGAAGCTCGTCGTTCCTCTAGAAAAACAAGGGGATATCATGAAAGAGTGTCATGATAGCCCCACAGCAGGACACTTGGGGCGAGAGAAGACTCTCGCACGGGTTGCCCGTCAATATTATTGGCCACGTATGGATGCGTGCATCGCCAATTACGTGCGGCAATGCCAGACTTGCCAGCAGATAAAGGCTGAGCAAAGGCCGCCGACGGGACTCATGGGCCGCAGGGTCATCGAACGACCCTGGCAGTATGTCGCAGGCGACATTATGGGCCCGCTACCCAAGACGAGTAAAGGGTACGAATACATCCTAGTTTTTCAGGATTTATTCACACGGTGGGTGGAAGTGATTCCGCTCCACCGCGCCACAGGCGAAGCCATACTGTCGGAGTTTACAGAACGCATCTGTCTCCGGTTTGGAACACCCGAAGTCTTCCTCTCCGACAACGGGACAGAGTTCAAAAACCGAAGGATCGACGGTTTTTTGAACACAAAGGGGATACGTCATGAAACGACGCCCCCGTACCATCCGCAGGCTAACCCTGTCGAAAGGGTTAACCGAACGATGAAGCAGATGATCATGGCTTTCATCCAAGATGACCATGACCAATGGGACGAGCATCTTACAGAGCTCGTCCATGCGTTCAACAACTCCAAGAGTAGTGCGACAGGAATGACACCTGCATTCCTCGTCTACGGCAGGCATCCGAAGCCCTTAGACTCGGAGTATAGCAGGCAGATGCTTGATATACTAAAACAAAACGAAGAGGAGGCTCGAGAAGAATGGGCTCTCCGAATGAGGAATCTCTCCGAGGTCCACGACATGGCAGCGGAGAATTCCGACAGGGAACGAGATCGACAGGCGCGTTACTATAACGCGGGCCGACGTGATGCGAGCTTCAAAGGAGTAGCTGGAAAGCTAGCTCCGAAATTTGCCGGACCGTACGAGGTTACGGAAATCTTGGGCAGCAACACTTACGCGTTGCGTGACCAAAGTGGACGGACAGTGGGTCCGATCCACTCAGAACAGATGAAACCGTACATCCCCGGCGCAGACGTTCCTGCTGAAGAAGAGGACGTCGAGACCAGCGCCCGACCTCCGGGGGAAGGCGGGAGTCGTGTGGATGCGCCCACGACTCCATCAGCAGAGGCTGATGAGAAGAAGAGCGGTGCCAGCGGGCAAGCGTCCCAGGCTGGGAGCGCCCAGCCTGAGGAAAAACCTGTAAAGCGCAAACGCGGACGCCCGCGTAAAGCGTCCTACGCCGTCACGCAAGTTAGAAACGCGACGGGAAAGCGAGGACCGGGTCGTCCACCCGGTTCTAATAACAAGGCCAGCGCGGCCAAAACGTAAAACGCGAGGAAGACACGGTCGACAGGAAAGAACCGACTCTGAGAGCCATTCCTCACTATCCCTCTTTTTCTTTCTGTCCCTTTCCTAGATGGACCCGTACGAGATGGAGGAGGGGATAGCCCGTCTCCTCAGCAAGGACGCTGAGGAGTAGTCAGCGGAGGTCGTGACCGGGGGCACCCTGGAGGGGACCCCCAAGGCGACGGTGGCGATTGGGGAAGGGCCCCAATCCCCGTCGAGCCGGTCAGGACCAGAGGCGAGCGACCAGGAGGTCGCCTGCAAGAAGGAGGCGTGCGGCGAAGCCGCCTCCCACCCAGCAGGGGACCAGGAGGCCCCCTGCGCAATAGCGAGCGGCAGCAAGTCCGCCCGCGAAAACGCCGAAGCGAGCGGCCAGGAGGCCACCCGCTCCCTACGGCGAAACCACGTCCCTGAGCCAGGGACCGTGACACCGGCGACGGCGAGCATCGCCGAGGAGGGGGACGGAGAGGAACTCCGTTCCCAGTCGACCCAGCGAGGAGGCGCCGAGGACGGCGCCCCCCTTCAACAGCGGCCCCTTTCCGCTGCGGAGAGGCTGGAGGAGTTGGAGGCTTGGCTCCGCTCCTCCACCGAGGACTATCGCTGGGCCGTCGGGCAGTTGGAGGAGGCCCACCGGGACCTCCTGTACTGTGCGGAGGGGGCTGAGGGGGAGCTGGCGGAGATGACGCGCGCCTCCCTCAGCCTCGTAGAGATCCGCGCACAGTAGGCGGGCCTGGCCGCATCTCGTCGAGCCTACGACGAGGTGTACCAGGCCCACCGCAAAAAGAAAGCGGAGGAGGACCGCTTGAGGGCCTCGATGGAGGCCCATCAACGGCCGCACCAGGAGGAGAAGCAGCGGCAGCAGGAGCGCCGCCGCGAGAGGGCCCTCCAGGCCAAGAAGGAGGAGGCGGAGGAAAAGAAGCGCCGCGCGGCCCTCCGCGCCCGTGTGGATGCGGACGCGAAGGATAAGCGGCGCCGGGAGCTCTGTGAGCAGTACCCGGGCCGCTTCTTCTGTTCAGTCTGCGCGGAGCCAGGCGTGCTCCACGCCAACCAATGCCCGAAGAAGGACCAGCACGGGTGGTACCTTAGCAAGAGAAGGTACCAGTAGGTTGCCCGTGTTGGATCCTTCTTCACACCACTTTTGTAAATGAGGGCCAAATAAAGGCCTCGCGCCCTTAATTTGCACCATAACGATGCAGTTCGTGTCGGATTTATTTACCTCTCCTCGTCCCTTAACCCCTAACCTGTAGAGGATTGGCTCGCGAAGAGTTACAGAGGCCGTAAAGTCGTAGCTTAACGGCGTCTGGGAGGAGGGTGTGACGCGAGGTACTATCGGGTACCTGCGCGCCGTCGCGAGCCTTCGCGGCGCGAGGGAGAGTTAGACCGTGGCGCGCGGGAGCGGCGGCCATTTTGGGAGGCTCGAGAGATTCTCTCGAGCCGTCGGCGACGACGGACGCGTGCGCGAGCGGACCACCCGGTGATCGAGCGGATCGAGAGGAAACGAGCGACGAGGACACGAGGTCGTGCGAACGCGGAAGCAGCCGGGGACGAGCCAAGGCTGCATCCTTTGTAAGTACCGCCCGTGATTATTATCGAGTGCGGGCGTGTACCGGCGAGGAGTCGAGGAGCGCCTCGACTCCCTGGTGTTGACAGTGTTCTGCGGACGCGGGGGACGTATCCCCGGCTCGTCATTTTTCTCTCTCTCTCTCTCCCTAGTTCGCGGTCGCGGACTCTCGTGCGGTGGGAGTCGCGGCTCTCGTGGAAGAGTCGCTGCGCGGTGCGATACCGGTACCTCGAGCACGAGCTCGAGGTCGGGTTCGTGAGTCGTCGCGCGGAACGGGTAAGCGACCCGTTCCTTCGCGTGTGCGTGTGTGTGTGTGTACACGCAGGGCAGGCAGGCGGCCTGCTCTTGAGCGCGGTGTTTGTTTACGTGGAGCAAGGTCGCGCTCTGCGTAAACATCACCGATCGCGAATCGCGCGATGGGCCGGCGAACTCTTGGCGCGGCCGAGAGTTTGTAAGAGCGCGCATGCTTGCGTTCGCGCGCGGCTCCACTCGGCAACACTCGGGCGTGTTCATAGCAGTCGGCTCGCACGCCCGACGACTACTAACCTTTCGGGACGCGATCATTGTAATTTCTTTTACGGAGGCAATAAAGGCCTCCGACTTGCCATTTTACTTGATCGCGTTATTCTTCCGAGTAGTCCGCGGGGCTACTCGGCAAACCCTCCTCGTCCTTAATCTCCCGGATACCGCCACTCTATCGCAGAGCTGAGCGGCCGGCATCAGCTGTCGTCTAGGAGGACGACAGCCACGCGAACGCGAGGAGCGCATTCGTGCGACAGCACGCGAGTACAAGAAGTGAGAGTACAGGCGTACTCTCACGTTGTATACGGGCCGCGGCGACGTGTATTCGCCGTCGGGTGCTCGCGCGCACCCCGAGGTAAGGACCTCACGGGGCACTCGTGCGTGCTCCATTGCACTCATCTCGCGGAGACAGGTCTCCCCCGCGAGGTGAATCAGTCAAAGGCAAGCCCCGTTACAGGTTATATATAGATTAAAATTTTTTCAATGATTGATAAATATTTTATATTTTTTTATTTCCTCTACAAAATTAAATGCACGTGGTTTAACAGAAATAGTGTATTTAGTTTGCGAAATTAAGCAAATTAGGTAGAACCAACTTGTGTAAATAATAATTTATGGGTTTTGTGAACGGCATTCAAATGCACCTTAAATTAATTTTCGATGTTCATGTAATTTACTTTTATTTTTTGATTGAACTTATTTCTTAGTATTATCATGACAGTTTTATTTATGATCAAGCTAACTAGCTAGAATGAATTACTATTAATGGTTACAACATAGAAATCCTAATTTCCTTTTGGTTTTTTAATAATTACATTTTTTAAAGTTATTGGCATACAAGGCATTCACATTCGTTATCTGCGAAATAGTTAACACCATAGTTGTAAGTTATTTCTTCTCCTACGTTAATGTCTTTTATAGCTTGGAGACAAATTTCATTGTTTGATTTTAAACAGTAAATTTTTGTATTTGGTTGGCAGCTGTGATTCACGTATGCTGCTGGTCCCAACATAAGTTTACTTTTATTATAATTACTGTAAGCTATTGAAAAATCTAAACCATAATATTTTAAATAAGCCATTTCAAAAGTTTTTAAATTGGAAGTATATCCATTTATTACGTGAAGAATTGACTTTTGCGCCCAAAATTTCGTAGAACAGATTTTTGCTCCTAAATAATTTTCTTTTGAATATCTAAATATTAAAGTAATTTCGTTAATTCTGTAAAATATCAAAGCTCATGTATATATAACAAACTATTTATTTCGATGTAATTTTAAAATCTTTATTTAATTATCATAATTCTCGATTGTGACATTGTATACACATACATATACGTGTATGGAATATTGCACATCAAGTCATCTGGATAATACAACGTTTCAGGGGATTACTGATCATTTTTTCTTTATTTTTAAAAAATAAAAATAACAAGCAAATTTACCAACAACTTATTTTGTACACATTAATATAAGAATCATTCAATTTTTTTTAATATTTGCAAATATATTAAGTTCTTGCAAACTCTTGTATTATTGCTAAAAGTAGTTAATATAATATAAAAAACTTGGTTTTAGAAAATTATGATTATTCAAAAAAAAAATTTTAAATTTCGTTAATATAAATAGTTATGTTATTAAAAGTATATTATATTGTTCAATTTATAAGGATCTAGCAAATAAAAAATAAAAGTTTTTACCTATAGCAAGCCTGAATATTGAATCCTGAATTCAATTTTATTAAATTTAAATAGCTTAGTATTTGTTTTTCTAAAGTTTTTGTGCTCAATTCAAAAGTTTCAGGTAAATTTTCAATAATTTTATTCACTAATCTTTGAGCCACTACTTTTATATTTTCAAAGTTTTTATGCAAAAAATTATATATTTCTTTTTTTACATCTTCCTTAAATTTGGTGTCAATTTCTAAAGTTTTGTAGTTGGCTTCTATTTATTTTATGCGTTATAAAGTTAAAATTATATAAATCAATAACAATAAAATTAGCTAAGTCATCAGCAAAACTAAATTTTTTAGTTCTATTACTTAGTTGGTGAAATTCTTGTATCCTACAACAATTAAAATTAAAACGTCAAATAATTTATTAAAAATTTAATCAACATTAAAAGGACATTTGAAAGAATGACAAATAAATATTAACAAAGCCATTTATTATTATTTTATAATTGGTTCAAATTTGTAACAAAGGTATTGCTCGACAGCGCGAGCAATAGCTTTGTTACAAATATAAGTCGGTACGCAACGCGCGTATATTTAAGATATACTTGCGTTAGCGCGACCGCGACGGCCGGAGAGCAAGTGTGCTCCCGAGCGTCCCCACTACGCGACGCCTTCCCTCCGCGGGAAGACGTCGTCATGACAACCGGGCTCTCCCACCGAGCGCGCCTCGAGCCGAGCGGCTCGGAGCGAGCGAGAGCTGACTGACAAATTCAGTCCACTCGGCGCACTGAGCCGAGCTCCAACCTTCAGGGGAGATTGACGCACGTAATGAGTGCGTACAATTGGACTTGCCGCGAATTGTAGAATAGCCGTACTTGCGTTTGCGATAAGATCACGTTTCTTTTTGTGTTTTAGAGTCACCGATGCGGAGGGCAGGGCGAAGCCCTATTAGTATGTAAATAGCGAGCGCTCGAGCAATATAAGCGTAACTGTTTTTTTGTATATATTATTTTCTATTTTTTATGAATAATAAATATCGAGTAGTTTAATCCTAAATAAAAGTGTATCTAGTTATTTATCTACGTGCAGTGAAAATCCGTATGAATATTGAAAGTACCGCGTAAAGGGGTTTGCGAGCGTATTGAGCTCGTTCCGTATTAGAGCTGTGCGCGTATTGAGAGAGCGCGTAGATGCTTGGATTAGATGCAAGAAAGAAGAAATGCAGAATATGACAGGATGCACGCCAGTAATCCAGCACAACATCAAGCTGATCGACGATACACCGATAAAACAGAAGTACCGACCGAGGAATCCAGTAATCCAGAAGACTATCCACGAAGAAGTCAAGGAGATGCTGGAGGCAGGGATAATAAGAAGGTCAACTAGTCCTTGGAGTTCGCCGATAGTATTAGTAAAAAAGAAAGACGGGAAAATGCGTTTCTGCGTAGATTTTCGAAAAGTCAATTCGGTAACAGCCAAAAACGCATACCCATTGCCATTTTTAAATTCGATGCTCGACCGTCTACAAGGAGCACGGATATTATCATCCATTGATTTAAAAAATGGATATTGGCAAGTGGCATTGGACGAAAAAAGCAAAGAGATTACCGCATTCACAGTACCCGGCTTGGGACTGTTTGAGTTCAACGTGATGCCGTTTGGATTGCATTCTGCGGGTGCAACATTTCAACGGCTCATGGATATGATTATCACTCCAGATATGGCCGAAAACGTATTTGTATGTCTGGATGATATCGTAATAATTTCCGAAACCTTTGAAGAGCACATGAAATGGCTAAAGATGGTTTTCGAGAAATTACAGAATGCAAATCTGAAACCGAATTGGGATAAATGCAATTTTGCCCGTAAAGCATTAAAATACCTGGGTCACGTCGTGGATGAATTTGGAGTACGAACAGATCCAGATAAAGTAGCCGCTGTGCAGAAAATACCAGCACCAAATAATCCAAAAGAATTAAAAAGATTTTTGGGAATGATTTCTTGGTATCGGCGTTTCATACCGAACGTTGCAATAATGACAACGCCGTTACAAGATCTTTTGAGGAAAAAAGCACAGTGGCAATGGAAGGATGCACAACAACATGCATTTCTAGAAATAAAAAGATGTTTAACGAATGCACCAATACTCGCTTATCCGGATTGGAATTTACCGTTCACTTTGCAAACAGATGCAAGTCTAGAAGGGCTAGGTGCAGTTTTAACACAGAATGATGGAGAAAACGAAAAGGTTATTGCTTATGCTAGTCGTTCTTTAAGCAAAGCAGAAAAGAATTATTCAGTAACAGAACTCGAATGTTTAGCTGTAAAATGGGCAATTTGGAAGATGCGTGATTATTTAGACGGATGTCATTTTACTGTACTGACTGATCACCAGGCGTTAAAGTGGCTGAATAGTATAGATAGTCCAGCAGGTCGTCTTGCATGTTGGGCCTTAGAATTAAGCCAGTATGATTTCGATATTTTATATCGAAAAGGCTCTGAAAATAACGTTGCAGATGCACTGTCACGCAACCCTATTGATGTGAACTCGATCAATAGTGGAAGTAATGAAAAATGGTACGCCCGTACATTCAGACTTGTTACCGAAAAACCAGAAAATTTTCCGGATTTTTGTATTAAAGATGGTAGATTATTTAAAAAAATTCTGCACACTTTAGACTTTAATGAAATTGAAAGCGGAGAAGAATGGAAAATGTGCATTCGAGAAGACGAGAAAGACCGAGTTTTGAAAGAGAATCACGATTTACCGACTGCAGGCCACCTCGGCATTGCCAAAACTCTTGTCCGTTTAGCTAAAAAATTCTATTGGCCTGGAATGTTTCGTGAAGCAAAAGGGTACGTCCGATCTTGCAACAATTGCCAAAGATTTAAAACTGCTCAACAGGCGCCGGCAGGGCAGTTAAAAGCTACTTGTCCCGGCGACCCGTGGGAGACAGTTTCAATTGATCTCGTAGGACCATTACCTCGATCCAATAATGGTTTTACGCAAATGTTGGTTATGCAATATTTTTTTACGAAATGGATCGAATTGCGACCAATTAGAAAACCAACAGCGACGGCAATTGTTAAAGGCGTGCAAGAGCAAATTTTACTAAGATTCGGTTGTCCGAAGACAATATCAACCGACAACGGCAGGCAATTTACGTCACGTGAGTTCAAGAAATTACTCGAAAACGCGAAGATAAAACATCGATTAACACCTCCGTACTCACCGCAGTGTAACGCAGTCGAAAGAGCGAATCGTACTGTAAAAACCATGATAAAACAGTACATTACAGGTTCTCAAAAAACCTGGGACGCTCATTTACCAGAAATAGCATTCGCATTTAATACCGCGCATAGCGAATGCACCGGATACACACCCGCTTACTTGAATTTTGGTAGAGAATTGATATCTGCCGGATCACTGGAGCAAGAAGAGCGAGGGAGTGTAAAGAATTCATTTGAAAACCGGATAAAGAACTTGCAGGAAGCTTTAGATTTGGCCAAAGTCAATGCCGCAAAAAGCTTCCAAAGGCAAGAGAAATACTACAATCTCCGTAGGAGTGAGTGGGTACCGAAAATCGGCGAGCAAGTATTAAAAAGATATTTTGTCTTGTCCGATAAAGCCGAAAATATTAACGCAAAGCTGTGCGAAAAATATATCGGTCCGTTTAAGGTCTTTAAAATAATTTCTCCGGTTATTTTTGACCTTAAAAACGATGATAATGTGATTATTCGTGATGTTCATATTAAAGATTTGAAACCGTTTGTGTCGACAGACGAGTAATAGATCTAAGGGTTGATGAACCCTGCTGTACATACTGTAAATAGTGTAAATGAACTCTTATGTACAAAATACGGCCGTTAGGATTAAGGACGTCATTGTTTATATTTAATCGGTTAAAAGGAGCCTTCGAATCACTAGAAATTTAGTATTGATTCGACATGGATAGGCAGTACTTGGACGATTTCGAGAAGTGGATGGAGGGACGAGGACCACCGCCTGCAGAGGAGGAGTATGTTCCTGCAGGGATCGCAGTGGAGTCCAAGGAGTACATCCCGACTGCCTGGGGCTACCAGTGGCGCATCAAATTCTCAAAGGAGGGAATACCCCGCTTCATGCCACCGCGAAAGTGAGTTGTTTTTGTCGGATTTTTTTTTTAGTTATTTTTTTTTGATTATTATTTTTGTGAAAGTATTTTTTTTTTGATTATGTAAAACTCCGTTTTTTGTACGGGGGGGGGGGGGGTAATGTAACAAAGGTATTGCTCGACAGCGCGAGCAATAGCTTTGTTACAAATATAAGTCGGTACGCAACGCGCGTATATTTAAGATATACTTGCGTTAGCGCGACCGCGACGGCCGGAGAGCAAGTGTGCTCCCGAGCGTCCCCACTACGCGACGCCTTCCCACCCGCGGGAAGACGTCGTCATGACAACCGGGCTCTCCCACCGAGCGCGCCTCGAGCCGAGCGGCTCGGAGCGAGCGAGAGCTGACTGACAAATTCAGTCCACTCGGCGCACTGAGCCGAGCTCCAACCTTCAGGGGAAATTGACGCACGTAATGAGTGCGTACAATTGGACTTGCCGCGAATTGTAGAATAGCCGTACTTGCATTTGCGATAAGATCACGTTTCTTTTTGTGTTTTAGAGTCACCGATGCGGAGGGCAGGGCGAAGCCCTATTAGTATGTAAATAGCGAGCGCTCGAGCAATATAAGCGTAACTGTTTTTTTGTATATATTATTTTCTATTTTTTATGAATAATAAATATCGAGTAGTTTAATCCTAAATAAAAGTGTATCTAGTTATTTATCTACGTGCAGTGAAAATCCGTATGAATATTGAAAGTACCGCGTAAAGGGGTTTGCGAGCGTATTGAGCTCGTTCCGTATTAGAGCTGTGCGCGTATTGAGCGTGACAGCTGGGGTTTGTAACAGGCGTATTAAGCCTGTTCGCGAGTAGTACCCCTAGACGTATTGAGTCCAGGAGTAACCGGGACACCTCCTCCTACCCCATAGAAAACCCGATTGTTACAAATTATATATTCATATAAATAACTGAAATATTATTACCCCCTAAAATCAGTGGAATCGATATTGATATTTTCTTTGAGATTCTTTCAGTACTTTTTGTATTTAATTCTTGATGAAGTACTGAAAAGGTATAAAATTTTTTAATAATTAATTAAACACTGTATTTTCTTATTCAAGTACAATTATTATTAAATAAATATTTTGTAGAAATTACGAATAAAAAAATTTTGTAATTATTTTAGAAGTATGAATTTCAATTGCATTTACTTACATTCATAAAATTTATTTTCAATGTCTAAAAACCAAACCATTCCACTAATTTCTTTATGAAAATCTATGTTTTTGATTCTTAGAAGCTCTTGTAATTCTTTTTTTTTATTTATAATTACATATCTGTATGTAACTAAAGAATCTAATAAAACGTAATCATATTTTGTTAAGGTTTTTTCAGTGTAGATACTTTCTAATATAATTCTTTTACAATCAAGAGAAACAAACTTATAGCAGGTCATGTAGTTATTAAAATCAGTGTTTTTGTTTGTTGTTAAGTTCAAAATAATTAATTTCTTTAATAAAGAAAGCTGCTGATCATTATCATCTAAAAATAGAATGAGAGTATATTATTATATTTTTATATAAGATTGTATAATTTAATGAAAAATGTACCATTCTTTGTAAAAAATTCAGCTGCAGGCTGAAGGATCTGGGTTTTTAAGCTTACTGTAAAAATATTTAGAACATTAAAGAAAAATAAATTATTTTTTGCTTTATAATTCCAATAACCCAATTACTGAACTTACATGACATATGCTGTCTTCTTTTTTTACTTAACTTGCTCTTATTTGTTGCTGTTGCATAAGTCAATGGTATGTTTTATTTTCATTGCATATATTTTCAGATACATTCAATAGAACTGATTTTTCGTGAATATTAGTACTTTTACTCAAATCATTACCAGTTGGGGTTAATGGTTTTTCTTTATCGCAACACAAATTTGCAGTAAAATCTTGTGAAACTAATCTTTCTGGCAGTTTTGTTGATAATTGATTAATTGTGAGTAAATAAAACGACTTTGAGTGTTCTTCTTTAGATTTTGAGATATTAATTTCATCGCTATTGAATCCATAAAAATGTTCATGAGTACTGGTATTATTAATAGAAAAGCTTTTGTTGACAATGAATTTTTGACATTCAGCAGATATTTCTTCACGGTTAAAAAATAAAGTATTCTTTAACTTTTTCATCATCCAATCTTCATAACTAGTGCTATTATAAATTTTATGCAAAATAAGTTTTCTTACATTAAATGGAATAGTATACGTATGATTATTCAAAAATTTATTTATTTGATCTCTTATTTCAGTAGCTTGCATTGCTAATACAAGCTTTTCTTTGTAATCTAACCAGATTCTTAATTTTGGAGCTATAATATTAGAATTGTTGAAATCTAAAATAATGTTTTCCGTTATATTACTTTTATTTAAAATTTTAAAGAAAATTTTATAACTTATAAATGTCATACCAGTTATATCTGCCATAATTGTGTCTTGATAAGACTGTAAGAAACGTAGAATAGTCGATAGTCGATAGTCGATAGTCGGTCAAAAGTGAAGACGCACCGGCTGCCCCTGCTCGGGGACGTGCCGACTCGCGCGTAGGCCGAAGGCCCATTGCGCTTTGCCTCCTTGTGTCATCATTCCGAATCGACATCCTGTCAAATGTACCTATGCCCCGGGTTCAAGAAACGACAGAGCCCGGTAACCTCTTACCTACCCCTGCCTATAGGCTGGATCTAATCCTTTTTATTAGGCCTATGAGGCCCGGCAAACTAAAGTTCCTAACATCTCTTGGCTCTAGTGTGAAGTCCCCACACACCCTCCGCCTAACTCCCATAAGTCTTGGGCAGTCACTCAAAAGGTGCGCGGGGGTTTCATTTGCCTCACCGCAGAGCCTACAGAGTTTCCTACTCGTTTTACCTATCCTGTGCTTGTGGTACTCCAGGTCGCAGTGACCCGTGAGCCAGCTCACCACTAGCTTGATCTCACTTCTTTCGAATTTGATCAGCTCTGCCTTCCAGCTTCGGGGTACCACACCATCAATGATGCTTTTGATGTGTCTGCACCCCTGGCTGTCGTGCCATCTTTTACATTGTTCCTTTTCCACTCATTTCTGAATTTTTCTTTCTAGGTGGCAGAGCGGTATGGCAGCCTTAGTATCGGTTGCTCTAATTCCCGCCGCTCCTCTATTCGCGAGTCTATCCGCCTTTTCATTGCCCAGAACACCCGAGTGTCCCGGGACCCACATTAATTCTAAGTCGCACCTTTCCGCAAGTTCATCTAGAGCATTGCGGCACCTTTCCACTTCTAACGAGGTTACTTCTACTTTACTAACACTTAGGAGTGCTGCTCTGCTATCTGAGTGAATGGTGACCTTGCGGTCTCTCCATTCCTTCTCCAGCATGTGCTCTACACAACTCCTGATGGCTTTGACCTCCGATTGAAAGACCGTTGTATGGTCTTCTAGGGAGAGTACCAGCTCTGTGCTAGTTCCCTTAAGCCACGCCGCGGCTCCTGTTCCTTTTTCGCTTTTGGACCCGTCAGTAAACCAGAGACTAGCCCCTGTTTCCTGCGGATTGACCTCTTGCTTTGGTTGAATCCCCAGTTTAAATTTCCTATCAAAGAAAAATTTCCTGGGGGTTCTGTCAAGTTCCTGATTGTTACCGAGGTCCACTGACTTAACCAGTTCGGTGTCCTCATGTTCGGCTATGGCCCTTGTTGACCTAGTCTTGGCCTTCAGGGCAGCCGCTCTTATCATCAGCTCCAGGGGGGGGGGAGATCCAGCACCATTTCGAGTGCCCTAAGAGGTGTTGACTTCATCACCCCCGTGATGCCTCTCATAACTAGTGCTTGCATCCTGTCTAGGGTTGCCGCTCCTGTTTTCAGTCTACATCTTGGCCACCAGGCCACTGCTCCATGCATCAGCCTAGGTCTCAGCACAGCCGTATAGAGCCATTTCAGCATTATAGGCTTGAGACCCCAGGTTGCTCCAAAAGTTCTTCTGCAGGCCCAGAAGCTTGCTAGAAAGCAGTTCTTCTTCGTCTGCAGATGTCTGTTCCAATTAAGCTTAGAGTCTAATGTAACCCTCAAGTATTTTACCTCCTTGGCTAGTGGTACCTCGTCCCCAAACAGCTTAATCGATCCTAGTGGTTTGATCTTGTACCTGGTGGTGAAGTTTACCAGAACCGCTTTACTAGGGTTTACTGATAGCTCCACTTCCCTGCACCATTCAGTCACTACTCTAAAAGCAAACCTCATCAGTCCTGCTATGGTAGTCTCCGCGTCACCCATGACTAGGATAAGTACGTCGTCAGCATAGGCTTGTGCGTAGATGCCCCTGTCATTGAGTCTCCTTAGTAGTTCGTCTATCACCAGGGACCAAAGCGTAGGTGAGAGCACGCCTCCTTGTGGACAACCCTTGGTTGCGCGCCCTCCTCCTTTCGCCTCACCCCATCCCGCCTCAATCACCCTATCAAGTAGGGTGCGGCTAATCCATCTTACCAGGCTCGTTGGCACATTGTGCCTCATTGCCCCTTGGCAGATGCTTCTTTCGTTGGTATAGTTAAAAGCTCCTTCTATATCCAAGAAGGCTGCTAATACCATCCCTCTTTTTTTCATACCTTTCTTTATTCTCGTTGTCGCTTCGTCTAGCGCTGAGTCCACTGATCTTCCCTCTCTATACGCGTGCTGTGTCGGGTATAGAGGGTAGTTAGCCAGTGGCCCATTCCTCATGTGACGGTCCACTAACCTTTCCAAGGTTTTAAAGACAAAGGAAGTCAGACTTATGGGTCTGTAGTCCTTTGCCGTCACGTGGACCGGTTTACCTGGTTTAGGTAGGAAGATCACTTTGGCTCTCCTCCATTCGTTTGGTATGTAGCCTAGTGAGAGGCTTGCCTTATAGATGCCCATAAGTGGCTCCACCAGGGTGTCTATTCCTCTCTGTAGCATTGCCGGTACAATGCCATCTGGTCCAGGTGACTTATACGGTTCGAACGATCCGATAGCCCACTTCACCTTTTCTTCCGTGATTATGAGTTCAGCCGTCTCCCAGTCCGGCATTGTCTCCGGTATGGGTGATGTGCTTGGCTGATCGTTCTTTATCAGCCCCGGAAAATGTGCCGCCAACAGGCTCTCTAGCGCTTCATTACCGTCGGCTGCCCATTCTCCCGAGGGAGTTCTTATTTTACCCGAGGTATTGGTTGCAGTCCTTGCAAGGATGCGGTTTAGCCTTGCTACCTCGGGTACCCCATCTAGCTCCTGACAGTAGCGCTTCCAGCCCTCTCTTTTGGCTAGTTCAATTGCAAGTTTGTAGTGCCTTTGGGCTGCCTGAAAGGCTTCCCTATCCGCTGCTCCCTTGCGTTTGCGCCACCGCCTTAGCAATTTCCTGATCTCTTTCCTCTGGGTTTCCAGTTTCGGATTCCACCAAGGTGCTCCTTTTTTGCATTTTTTCTCCTTCAGTTTGCAGCTATCCTCAAAGGCACGTATTATGGCGTCTTGGATTTGCCTACAGACTGTCTCTATTTCTTCCGCCGTCGTGGGTGTACCCACCACACCGGTTACTCTTTCTTTTAACCTTTTGAGGTATAGGTCCCAGTTGGTTTTCCTGGGGTCTCTTCGTTTTAGTACCTCACCTTTTACATCCTCCAGCCGGAAACGTATCGTTTCATGGTCTGACATTGAGACCTCTTCCGAGACCCTCCAGTCAGAGACCATGCGACTGATTCCCCTCGATGCCAGAGTGATATCCAGGACTTCCTCTCTTACCGCATTTCTGAAGGTTGGGGTATTCCCCTTGTTCAGTATGTCCAGTTCCGTAGAGGTCACATATTCCAGCAGGTCTTCCCCCCTGCTGTTGCAATTTGTACTACCCCAGATGATGTGGTGTGCGTTTGCATCACATCCCAGGATAACTTCCTTGATATCCTTATGACATTCCTCGATCAGGGCCCTAACCTCATTTGGCGGAGGCCCTTCTCCTGCATCTCCTGGGAAGTAGGCAGATGCCACCACTATTTCCATGGTGTCGCCTCCTTCCCTTTTCACTTTAATTACGACTGTTGTGAAATCTGTGTGGCAGTGTTTCGACCACGCCTCGCCCTGTAGTCCCTTCAGGATCACACAGGTTCTAGTGCGAGTGCTGTTGTCGTAGAACACCTTACCACAACAGCTCAGTCCAGCCACAATGCCTTTCGCATTAATCCATGGTTCTTGGATTAATGCGATGCCTGTTTTGCATCTCAGCCAAGCTCTTCGTTAATATTGCCGAGGCGCTTTTGCTGTGATGCAGATTAATTTGGGTAAAAGGGATGTTGGCCCGCGCATTGTTGGCACGTTCCTTTGTCCCTTTTGTCCGTTTTTTGGCTGCTGCCATACCTTTTTTTTTTTTTTTTTTTTTTTTTTTCCTACTATTTGGGTGGGGCGTTCAGCGTAGGTGGCCGCACCAGTGGTCGTCCAGCCGCCTCCACCTTGTACACCTCGGTTGGTGGCCGCGCTGTCGGCTCACCAGCCGTCTCCTGCGGGTTGACCCCGCACGGTGACCGCACTGGCATACCTCCAGCCGCCTCCTCCTGTTGTACGGTAGGTGATGGCCGCGCTGTCTGTCCACTGGCCGCCTCCTCCGCTCTGTCCCCACCCTCCTGGCTCTTCTTCTCGTGGTAGACGGCGTGTGCGCGCACCGCACCACAGAAGGGTCTGAAGGCCAGTTCCTTAAGGGCCCTGACCCCCGTCTCCTCCAATAGTACGCGCACCGCCATCTCCCCTGTCTCATTGCCAGCCGTGTCTTTAACCTTCCACGACTGGCATACCTTCCACTCCTGGACTGGCAGGGTGATGATCTGCCAGCCCAGCAACTCCATCATTTCGCTCGGGGTCTCCACTCCCCGGACGTAGAAGGTGACCTTCTCCATTTTCTGGAGGGCGCTTTGCTCCACTACTTTGAGCTTCGCGCCTTCCCACGGTGCCAATGTTGACACCGTTTCCTTTAGCCATTTACTGGTCTCCGAGGAGCCGCAGTGAAATACCTGCGCACCCCTCAGAAACCAGTTGTCCGTGAAAGACGGCCTAACCGCACCCTCCCTGTGTCCAAGGATGGCTGTGACCACCGCCCTGGCCACCTGGAGGCCCTGTTCGGCGCTAAGCCGCTCCTCAGGGTACAGGTCAGGGATGACTGCGAGTTTCATCTCGCTGGCCACCACCTGACTGTAGGCCGGCTGGGCGACCCGCTGTCCAGCTTCTCCGCTAACCTTCTTAATTTGGCGGGGAGTCGAGTTGTCCGAAGACAGCTCTCCCCTAGTTCTTCTTGTAGCAGTTGCGGTCTGGCCAGTAGAGGTGCACGCTACGTCACCCTTACCGGCCTCCCGCTCCGCTCGCCTTTTCTGGAGTTGCGACCCCGTAAGTCGCTTCCTCCTTTTACCTTTTTTGGGAACAGCGTTAGTCTGTTCCGGTCCGGCAGACTGGCTGTGGCTCCGTTGAGGGTCAGCCTTGTCTGCGCTAGTGGACGGACAGACCTCCATCTGTTCCCCCTTATAGCTACTATCCTTGTTTGCCTCGACGGTGTTGCCTGAAGGCTGTGCCAGCCCAGACGCCCGTAAGAGGTTACCATTTGAGCTGGGGAGCTCGTCGCGAGTGGACACGGTGTACTCGCTATCTTTTACTTTCGACATTTTGGAAGTTTGACTTGGGGTGAGAGTAGTGTATGTGTATGTGACCGAAGTGACCCCCTGGTGAACCATCAGCCCTCCTCCGCCCAATTCGCAGCAGGCTCGCTCCGCAGCGTTGGTAGTGGCCTCGGAGGTGCCCCCCCCCCCGACCCAGCGCGGCCCTATCCGGTCGCCAACCGGCAACACTAGGTCGAAGGAGATTATTCGCCGGTTGATGGGGCAGCCTGTCCGAATGGCTGGTCCGTAACCGGGCCCCTGTACTACCCGGCGGCCTAGCCGTGTCTGTCCTAGTTTTACCCCTGTACCCTCTACACCCGCGCCAAAGTTCGCCCCCCGCGATAGACGGAAAGAGGACCCAGCTACACCAAAAAGGGCCACAGCGTCTGTGTATGTCTGTAGGTGATGTGTTGTGAGTGTATCGTGGAGCTCACCCCGGGTGCTGCCACGAGGGTTGTTCCTTTGTCTGCCTGATGAACATAGCCTCTACCCCCTCCTCCCCTCTCAGGGAGGCTGGGGTCACCTTGTCCCGGGGAAATGGGGCATGGCCTTCTGCGTGTTACCGCAGACTCCACACTTCATAACCCTACATTCTCGCACATTCATACGGAGAGCCCTTTTTACGGGGGGTCCATCATTCAAGCGGGGGAGTGCCCTTTTTAGGGGGATCCAGCATTCATACAGGGGAGAGCCCTTTTTAGGGGGATCCTCATACACACTCCTCTCAGACGGTGCAAGGTTGAGCAGCCCAGTTCATCAGGCATTAAGCCCCTCCACCATCGTCAAGGTCACACAACCCACAGGAGGAGGAAACGAGAATACTTCACGATAATATATTTGTTTCCATACTTTGGGAATTGTGCAAACATAACCTTCTTATATCAACTTCAGAAATATCTCAAGTGATTTATTTTGAATACATAAATTATTTATGTGTAAATATTCAACAGCTTTTCGTATAGAATAGTTTTCCCATTCTATGCCTCTCCTACGTCTAAACATTTTCTAAAAATTTTCTTTAAAAAATTCAAGCAAGAATTACATTTTCGTTTGAACTTATTATTTTGGGTTTGGCTTTTTGATCAGTCTTAAGGTGCAATCAGATGGTAACATGAATCTGCACTATGCCAGCAAAGAGATGGCGCTCGTGCGGCATGCAGTATAGTTATGCGTATCGATATTATGCTAGCAATCTCTCTTCCTGATAAATAAAAGAAAATTTGAATATAAAACCTTTTCTCGCATTTTTATAACAGGCAATATGAAGTATGACGTTAAAAATGGTTTATTTCATAATCAAATAAAGTAACTATTAATTATTGGCAGTATAATTAATAATCGTTTAATTATAAATTATTTGATTTAACTAACAATTAATTAGCAGTGTAAATAATAGTTAAATAACTGAATTATTAATTATTTCGCCGATATTTACTAATTAAAAACATTCAATTCTGAATTATTCGACAGAAAATTAAGTCTTGTAACGCAATGGTTCACGTTCCGTTTTTCCTTCATTCTGCTGTCTTATGTGTTCTCACACGCGTTAATGTGTATCACCTTTAGATAAATGAAGAACAAAGGATTATATAGTAAGTAGTCTCTGTTTCCCGCTATTGTCACCATTGTTGTACGTCGAGTCATCTAATCATTTACTAGAATTGAAAAGGCAAATCAACTAAAGATGACAAAAAAAACGAAAGACTCGTACCAAAGAACATAAAAAAGGGCAAAATAAAAAAAGAAAAA
>JACCID010000488.1:0-52915 GCA_018906775.1 Sycophila sp. Sp_5 | reverse complement strand
GAAGTATGCAAATAAGATTCAATTAGAAGTAGTGAATAAATCTGGCGGTTTAAGAGAGTTATAATTAAGCCGCTCAAATTAAATTTGATCACTTTTATGATTATTATAATGTCAGAACTAGACAAAGTGATTTATTGTAACATCTTTGATAAAACATTGTTCCCAAGTGGTCTAAAGATAGTTCCGCTAAAGAGCGGATAAGTTTAAAGCAAGAGATGTGATAATAAATCATTTAGAACAATCTTATTATGCAAAAGTAGTAAGATAGAAAATCCAGTCATCATGCTCAATAAATAAGAGAAATTAAATTTAGTAAAAATAACATTACGTCTGGTTCTGTGAGAAAGGAATTGTACAGTATGCATACTTTCCTCACAAGGAAACTGCAGCTGAATTCTGGGACAGGTTTGAAGAAACTGTAAGACGGTATGAAAGTCTCCCAGAAACCAGTTCGCTTTCTGAGGATGAAAGAGAGATGCATTTTATAATGCAGTGATGTTAACTGTACCCCAGATTCAGACTGCACAATTCCTTAATAAAAATGCAACTGGCAAAGGCTTAGCATATGAACAGTTGAAGAACTTTATTATGCAGGCAGAAGCAGAGAAGGTGAAAGAGGGTGCTCTGGTAAAGACGGCCTTAACAGCAGACACCGGAAGGACGCGGTGCTACGAATGTGGAGAAGACGGGCACTATCAGAGTGCTTAATAATTTTATATTTAGAGGACGTAAAAGAAAGAGTTCAGGTAGGACAGAAGTTTCTAAAAATAAAAAATTGAAGCAGAATTTGAAAGAGAGGCTACAAATAAAAAGACGGTCAAAAATGAGAAGAATTCTGAAAAATTGAATAAAGAAAATCAAGGTAAGAAAACTTCTTGCGTGAATAATTCAGAATTGAAAGAGTGTTTATTTGTTAATAAAAGAATACTGACCTGATATGGCAGACAGAAAGAGAAAAGCAATGAAAAGTTCTTAGCAGACTCAGGTGCTACAGAACATTTAACGAATTCTAAATTAATTTTTAAAGGCTTTGATAGTACAAAGAAGGAATTCATTCAATGTGCAAATAGAGATCCAAGTGCTGCTATTCAAACTCAAGGAGTTGGAGTAGCTGAATTTAAAACTAAAGACGGTAAAAGATTTGTTTTAAGGGATTTCCTCTGTGCAAAAGATTTGTCTGCAAATCTATTGGGCAGGGTGCGTTTCATACACATACCGATTATACACAATTTAATTTAACACAAATATTTTTATGAAATTTATTTTGCACAATCCGTTTCAAATTAAACACATGAAATTGCGTACAATTAACTAATATTATTGAAACACGTAATTTTGTACACAAGCAGAAAATAGATATCTAAAAAAAGTGTATATTGTACACAACGGTTTCTGCACTGTAAATTTAAAAAAATATTGTGCACACGCGAAATGAATATTGGAAGATTGTACACATCGGATTGTACACTTAAATTTTTTTTTTAAAATGCTGAAACATAAATAACATAGTAACATAAATATGTTCCGTTCTACACAATGCATCGTACATGATTAAATTTACAAAAATTTATTCTACACAGTAACTGAAAGTTTTGTAGGGGTTTTTAAAATAGGCATCGGCATATGACACTGCTTTGCCACCATTAATTAGTGGTAAATAAAAATGTCGTAATAAGATTTTACATAAAACAAGAAAATGTAATAATTATTTATATGAAAGAGTGGACATGCCAAAGAAAGATCAAGATAAAGTTTTCAGCACTAGCACAATTCAAAGTAGAGTGCCCGCAGAGTACACAAGGTAAGGTATATTTTTTTTTCTCCATCCCTCGGGCGAAAGTACGAGGTTTCGCCTTTTGTTTACGCTAGAAGAAGGAGCATTTTTAGCCACTGCATGCGTGTCATTTGTTTTAAAACTCGAAAGCTCTGTCAGGAAGATTTTGAAAGTCTAACCGCTTTAAGTAAGGTTATATTCTAACAGCTAATAGACATTCATTAAAGAAAGTCTATGTAGATAATTAGCGTCTTTTAAATAATTTATATACCTCAAAGGTGCAGGTTGTGTTTGTATTCGTATGATTTTCTATTTATTCCGCATATAACGCAAATAAAATTCAATCCACCTGCTAGCTTTTTTAATTATAATAAGAATGCTAATAAACCATACACTTAAATTAGAACACTATTGAGCGTTATTGAAAATGTAGAAATAAATACGAATATAGTAAATTGGTTTAAAAAAAATTTGCATTAAATATGAAAATTCTACATTTAAAGGCAATATTGTTAACAATTTTTGTTGTGAAAATTATAAAAAATAATTGTAAGGAAATTAAAATAAAATGTCTGTTTTAAAAACATTCAAATACGTTTTTCAAATACATTCAAATATTATGTTAATTCTGCTTTTTTTCGATGCCCGCCCCCAACCAGCAGCACTCGCTACGCTCGTGCTGCAAATGTTGAGCGGGGCATCGGTCATATATACAAGCGCGATAGGTAAAATAAAAAAATATACGTAGATTACACTAAAGGAACCCGTGGCGAAAGTAAAAACATGGCTGCTTAGAACAACTGCCAGTTGAGGTCGGTTAAAGGTTAGAAATTGATTATTTTACTATTTTATAATCAATAGTATAGCCGTACTTTCGCCCGGGGATAGAGAAAAATACTACTTCTCCCCCTTGTAAGAACATCTACTATTCCTAATCTTAATAAATTTAACATTTAAAAATACGTATTTTGTATTGGTTTTTATAAAACTTTAGAAAATAAGTATAACAAAAGATTATGACGGTAAAAAAATTGATATTTTATGAAATAACTCTTTCAATTAAATTTAAAAGGGTTTGAAACTTTTGGAAGTTATGTTACAATAAAACTACTTTGTGTAAATGTTACAAAAAATTCTTTATTTATACAATAAATGCGGTTAACCGTCAGGTTCACCGTATTCTACCATAAGAACGTCTTCTAAATCATATGGTGCTAATTCCCGTGTATATGTTTCACCGCCCATCATATGTAACGGAAGATACAAGTCGATGGATGTTTGGCAATATGGGCAATTGCGACGAATTAAATTTCTAACACAGTCGGTACAAACTCGATGGTTACACGGTCGAATTTTTTGAAGGCGCTTTCCCAAGTAACAGACGCAGCAACCTTTTAAAATAAAAAAGGGTATTAGATAGAAACATAATTATAGTATACTAAATAAATAAATAAATATACAAAAAAAATGCAATTTTAAGTTAAACATGAAATTCTTATGGTGTATCCAATGAATGATATCAATTTTCGTTTTAAGTTTATCTTTCTCAATAAATTGCATGGACGGTCGTTCGTAAACGGGTAACTCTTAAATACCCAAACAGGAACACGATCGTGCTCTCATACTTTAGGCAATTAAAAGCGTTTGATTTTGCATTAAGAAAAAATACACGCATCGTAAAATTCTTAATCAATACTCGAAATAAATGTCTTTTTTTTTATTTTCTAACAAAACATAAATATATTAAAAAATCGCGTGACCGGTCCTTCACAAGCAACTATTGCATACCAAAGTAGGAACACGATCGTGCTCTCATACTTAGGGTAAGCAAAAGCATTTGATTTGTTGCGTTATTGATATATAAATTTTGTAAGAAATTTGTTTGATTACTGTTTTGATAGATCATTAACTTTTGAAAATCAATCATAACATCGTATACCTGAACACTATTTTTTTTTTTTTTTATAATCATTGATCAACTAACTGTTTAAAAGAAACATTAATTTAAAAATATCTTATTTTTCACAAGCAGCTCTTGAATCTCAAAATAGGAACACGATCGTGCTCTCGTACTTTAGACAATCAAAAGCACTTGTAAAATTTTTGGGACATCAAATACAATAATTAGTCAACAAATAAAATCAACTTTTAAATGCCACAGCAGGAACACGGTCGTGCTCTCATACTAGGATATTTAAAAGTATATGATTTAATTATTTATTTTTGGTACATCAAATATATTAATTAATCAACAATTAAAATCAACTTTTAAATGCCACAGCAGGAACACGGTCGTGCTCTCATACTAGGATATTTAAAAGTATATGATTTAATTATTTATTTTTGGTACATCGAACAAATTAATTAATCAATAATTAAAATCAACTTTTAAATGCCACAGCAGGAACACGGTCGTGCTCTCATACTAGGATATTTAAAAGTATATGATTTAATTATTTCTTTTAAATTTTTTTAACAATTTTTACAATTACGCTCAGGTTTCAGTTAGTTCATCAACTTTTCAAAATTATAAAAGTATACTAAAATTGCATTTTGTCTAAAATTTATTGTCCCTATAATTACGTCCTATACAGTACCAGTAATAATATATACTATCGTGATACTATTCATCATGCTTAATGTCAGTTGAAAAAAAAATTGAATTTATTTAATTAAAAATGTTATGCTAAATTTTTACGTTTACATTTAATTTATATACTGATAAAGGCATGCTTGAATAATTTCACGGCTCCATAGTTATATAGTTATTACGTTTTTTTGCTCCCGCTCCTCTTCGTTGTTTTTTAACGCGTCTTGTTCCTTCTTCAGCTGGGGGAGGGGGGATGGGAAGGCTTACTTCCGGCGTCTGTATATATTCTACCGGTGGCTCAAAATTGTCGACCGTCGAAACCTCTACTGCAATCTGTGTGATTTAAATTTTTTTAATATTTTACTGCTGATTAAAAAAAAAATTAAAAACTATACCTCGACTGGCTCAACAGGAACCTGCTGGGGCATTTCCACTACAGCATCAATCTGTACTTCCATTTCATTTTCACTGTTTGTACGCTCCTCTGCAAACTGTTAATTTTATAATTATTCATAGTCTTATGTTTGTTTAAATTAAATAATAATGTGTTATGTACCTGCATATCGTGCAGCTGCATTTGTACTTCTGGAGATACATCTCTCGCTGCTGCAGATCTTCTAGTCGCTGCACGCCTAGGTCTGGAGGTGACATCCAATTGCTCGTTTGCATCCTTGAAATAATTTTTTTTTTTAATATGCGTTTTTCACGATTCCTGCCCAGCTAGAAATCCGACTAGTTGAATCAGCCATGAAATTAGGAAATGGCTTGCTCAAATGGTTTATTTTTAGTGGAAGATGAATCGCTTCTTTTTCACAACAGCCGCACAGTTATTAGAATGAAAAATTATTGGATAAATACTAGCTTCTAATCGTTATTAAAATGTAGTCATTTTTGAGCGAAGACGAATGGGGGCAAACATAACCTAAAAATAGCTTCTTTATATGAAACTGCGAACTGTAATTTAAAAACTACATACATCGTCATTGTCCGGTTGCGTTGGTTCTCGCCGTGTTCTGCCTCTACGACCTGGAGGTCTTCCTCGTGCTCGATTTTGGCGTTGGGGTGCAGCGTTACGGGGTGATCGCCCTCTCTGCCTGGGAGCAGCATTTGGAGCAGGTCCTGGCATCAGTGTTGCATCCCTTCCAACGTGGTCTCGTCGCCGTCTTCTAATGACGAACTCATTTTCAAATTGGCTCCCTGTAAAAGACAACAATATCGTCAAAAATGTTTCAAAAAATAAGAAAGAGCACTTACCTGGTGTAGCATCTCTATTGAGGTTGTCTAATAAATATTCGACATCACTGTCGACGATATCATTTTCATTTTCATCATAATCCAGTAAACGCCACTGGGTCTCCATCATAACTGTAAGTGTAAATTAATAATGGTTTATGCAACTTTGTTTTATATTACATTATTAATATTGTTTATTTCATATCCCGTTCTTTACTATACATACCTCTCGCCAAGTTTACTCTCCGTAAAGCAGCAACATGTAATAAAAATTCTGGAAAAGAGTATCTGCAAAATAAAATTCATTGTTTACATTATTTTTTATTACGCGTAAAAATATAACGTTAAAAGAAGAAATATACTACCTTCCTAATTGAAGCTGTCTTTCCGCTTCCATAAGAGCAAGATCAGCATTGACTAACGAAGCTGGTCTTCGTGTCGAAATGGTGAGTCCTCGCGTGGCTCGACGATAATTTTTCAGTATGTCTAATATACACTTTTTAAGACAAGCTGCACATAAAAAAGAAAATTTTCATTAGTTTCTGCCCAATAATTAAATGACAATTTTTATAGGATACACTTACCAATCATTTTCCAAACATTTGGATGTTTACCCATTTTCTTTCCCACGTGAAGATTAAAATTCTCGCAGGTATTATTCGTACGCACTGGCTGATTATGCACTGATAACACTTCAGCTAGCGGGACCCAAAATGTCCTAGAAAGTTCACGGAAACCGTTGATTGCAGCATTATTGTACATAAGATTTTTTATTAGAAACTCTTTAAATTTACTGAATTACCTTAAGTATCTGCCAAACGTTTGTAATTTAGGACCATCCATCGTGGTTGCAAGGCGATCGATTAATCCAGTAACGTGCACAGCACCTTCACTAATTTTACTGGCTGGCAAATGCACTAAGGCATAAGCGGTTTCCAAAATGTGATCATGTTCCGCATTTAATCCTAACTTTTCCCACTTTTTGGCAATCGCCTGCAATAATAATGATATTTAATAATACATTAACAAATATTTACCATATTGACAATAAATATAATAATAAGTTTATAGTACTTGTTTGTAGTGGAATGAACACCCTGAGATTCTTGCATTAGGGAAATTCTCCTTCGCGCTGTTGATTTGCGCACGTTCAAAGTCGCTCATTAAAGATTTAACATTATTTTCTAGATCTGGTACCAATTGTTTTATAAACTGCCACATGGCATTGTACATTTCTTTTGTCCTTGAAGAGCAATAAACGTAAATCGCCGCAAAACCCTGCAAAATACGATAGTTAAGCTACCAACACTTTTTGTGCCAATGTTTGAAAATTATCTACAACTTACTGCGTCAAGTTTTCTGAAATGCACAATAAAAACTTGAGCAACATTCAAGTTTCTGGGAATAATCTGTAATCAAACGTAATTTTTTAATAGAAGGGTAGCTTAAGTACGGCTTAAGCAATAAACTTTTTAAGTGCATAAACATTTTAAAAAAATTTATATTTTAATGCTTATCAATTGAAAACTCAACGAAGAAATCTTCCTCAAATGCAATCAAAAGAAATAGCAAAAGAAGATATATTTTTAAATATTCGTTGAAAAGATATAACGATTAAAAGTAAAAAGAACCAAGAAATCATTTAAAAGTGCTTGATTAAAACCTTTCAACATTGAAATAAAAAAATAGACATTATATTAGTCCAAGAGAAGCTTCAGGACTTCTTCCGATACCCAGATTTCAAAAATTTACATAACTGATAAAATTACTCTCTACGAGTACTTAAAAAAGCAATAATCTTTCTTCACATACCATTTTTCAATGTGACAATGATTATCTGAAAATTGTGTATGCGAAGAACCAACAAACCATTTGAAAGTGCTTGATTAGAAAATTTAAACATTGAAATAAAAAAATAGACATTATATTAGTCCAAGAGAAGCTTCAGGACTTCTTCCGATACCCAGATTTCAAAAATTTACTTAACTGATAAAATTACTCTCTACGAATACTTAAAAAAGCAGTAATCTTTCTTCGCATACTATTTTTCAATTTGAGAATGATTATCTGAAAATTGTGTATGCGAAGAGCCAACAAACCATTTGAAAGTGCTTGATTAGAAAATTTAAACATTGAAATAAAAAAATAGACATTATATTAGTCCAAGAGAAGCTTCAGGACTTCTTCCGATACCCAGATTTCAAAAATTTACTTAACTGATAAAATTACTCTCTACGAGTACATAAAAAAGCAGTAATTTAATAACGATAGAGATAAAAAAGACTACATTTTAATAACGATTAGAAGCTAGTATTTATCCAATAATTTTTCATTCTAATAACTGTGCGGCTGTTGTGAAAAAGAAGCGATTCATCTTCCACTAAAAATAAACCATTTGAGCAAGCCATTTCCTAATTTCATGGCTGATTCAACTAGTCGGATTTCTAGCTGGGCAGGAATCGTGAAAAACGCATATTAAAAAAAAAAATTATTTCAAGGATGCAAACGAGCAATTGGATGTCACCTCCAGACCTAGGCGTGCAGCGACTAGAAGATCTGCAGCAGCGAGAGATGTATCTCCAGAAGTACAAATGCAGCTGCACGATATACAGGTACATAACACATTATTATTTAATTTAAACAAACATAAGACTATGAATAATTATAAAATTAACAGTTTGCAGAGGAGCGTACAAACAGTGAAAATGAAATGGAAGTACAGATTGATGCTGTAGTGGAAATGCCCCAGCAGGTTCCTGTTGAGCCAGTCGAGGTATAGTTTTTAATTTTTTTTTTAATCAGCAGTAAAATATTAAAAAAATTTAAATCACACAGATTGCAGTAGAGGTTTCGACGGTCGACAATTTTGAGCCACCGGTAGAATATATACAGACGCCGGAAGTAAGCCTTCCCATCCCCCCTCCCCCAGCTGAAGAAGGAACAAGACGCGTTAAAAAACAACGAAGAGGAGCGGGAGCAAAAAAACGTAATAACTATATAACTATGGAGCCGTGAAATTATTCAAGCATGCCTTTATCAGTATATAAATTAAATGTAAACGTAAAAATTTAGCATAACATTTTTAATTAAATAAATTCAATTTTTTTTTCAACTGACATTAAGCATGATGAATAGTATCACGATAGTATATATTATTACTGGTACTGTATAGGACGTAATTATAGGGACAATAAATTTTAGACAAAATGCAATTTTAGTATACTTTTATAATTTTGAAAAGTTGATGAACTAACTGAAACCTGAGCGTAATTGTAAAAATTGTTAAAAAAATTTAAAAGAAATAATTAAATCATATACTTTTAAATATCCTAGTATGAGAGCACGACCGTGTTCCTGCTGTGGCATTTAAAAGTTGATTTTAATTATTGATTAATTAATTTGTTCGATGTACCAAAAATAAATAATTAAATCATATACTTTTAAATATCCTAGTATGAGAGCACGACCGTGTTCCTGCTGTGGCATTTAAAAGTTGATTTTAATTGTTGATTAATTAATATATTTGATGTACCAAAAATAAATAATTAAATCATATACTTTTAAATATCCTAGTATGAGAGCACGACCGTGTTCCTGCTGTGGCATTTAAAAGTTGATTTTATTTGTTGACTAATTATTGTATTTGATGTCCCAAAAATTTTACAAGTGCTTTTGATTGTCTAAAGTACGAGAGCACGATCGTGTTCCTATTTTGAGATTCAAGAGCTGCTTGTGAAAAATAAGATATTTTTAAATTAATGTTTCTTTTAAACAGTTAGTTGATCAATGATTATAAAAAAAAAAAAAAATAGTGTTCAGGTATACGATGTTATGATTGATTTTCAAAAGTTAATGATCTATCAAAACAGTAATCAAACAAATTTCTTACAAAATTTATATATCAATAACGCAACAAATCAAATGCTTTTGCTTACCCTAAGTATGAGAGCACGATCGTGTTCCTACTTTGGTATGCAATAGTTGCTTGTGAAGGACCGGTCACGCGATTTTTTAATATATTTATGTTTTGTTAGAAAATAAAAAAAAAGACATTTATTTCGAGTATTGATTAAGAATTTTACGATGCGTGTATTTTTTCTTAATGCAAAATCAAACGCTTTTAATTGCCTAAAGTATGAGAGCACGATCGTGTTCCTGTTTGGGTATTTAAGAGTTACCCGTTTACGAACGACCGTCCATGCAATTTATTGAGAAAGATAAACTTAAAACGAAAATTGATATCATTCATTGGATACACCATAAGAATTTCATGTTTAACTTAAAATTGCATTTTTTTTGTATATTTATTTATTTATTTAGTATACTATAATTATGTTCTATCTAATACCCTTTTTTATTTTAAAAGGTTGCTGCGTCTGTTACTTGGGAAAGCGCCTTCAAAAAATTCGACCGTGTAACCATCGAGTTTGTACCGACTGTGTTAGAAATTTAATTCGTCGCAATTGCCCATATTGCCAAACATCCATCGACTTGTATCTTCCGTTACATATGATGGGCGGTGAAACATATACACGGGAATTAGCACCATATGATTTAGAAGACGTTCTTATGGTAGAATACGGTGAACCTGACGGTTAACCGCATTTATTGTATAAATAAAGAATTTTTTGTAACATTTACACAAAGTAGTTTTATTGTAACATAACTTCCAAAAGTTTCAAACCCTTTTAAATTTAATTGAAAGAGTTATTTCATAAAATATCAATTTTTTTACCGTCATAATCTTTTGTTATACTTATTTTCTAAAGTTTTATAAAAACCAATACAAAATACGTATTTTTAAATGTTAAATTTTATTAAGATTAGGAATAGTAGATGTTCTTACAAGGGGGAGAAGTAGTATTTTTCTCTATCCCCGGGCGAAAGTACGGCTATACTATTGATTATAAAATAGTAAAATAATCAATTTCTAACCTTTAAACCGACCTCAACTGGCAGTTGTTCTAAGCAGCCATGTTTTTACTTTCGCCACGGGTTCCTTTAGTGTAATCTACGTATATTTTTTTATTTTACCTATCGCGCTTGTATATATGACCGATGCCCGCTCAACATTTGCAGCACGAGCGTAGCGAGTGCTGCTGGTTGGGGGCGGGCATCGAAAAAAAGCAGAATTAACATAATATTTGAATGTATTTGAAAAACGTATTTGAATGTTTTTAAAACAGACATTTTATTTTAATTTCCTTACAATTATTTTTATAATTTTCACAACAAAAATTGTTAACAATATTGCCTTTAAATGTAGAATTTTCATATTTAATGCAAATTTTTTTAAACCAATTTACTATATTCGTATTTATTTCTACATTTTCAATAACGCTCAATAGTGTTCTAATTTAAGTGTATGGTTTATTAGCATTCTTATTATAATTAAAAAAGCTAGCAGGTGGATTGAATTTTATTTGCGTTATATGCGGAATAAATAGAAAATCATACGAATACAAACACAACCTGCACCTTTGAGGTATATAAATTATTTAAAAGACGCTAATTATCTACATAGACTTTCTTTAATGAATGTCTATTAGCTGTTAGAATATAACCTTACTTAAAGCGGTTAGACTTTCAAAATCTTCCTGACAGAGCTTTCGAGTTTAAAACAAATGACACGCATGCAGTGGCTAAAAATGCTCCTTCTTCTAGCGTAAACAAAAGGCGAAACCTCGTACTTTCGCCCGAGGGATGGAGAAAAAAAATATACCTTACCTTGTGTACTCTGCGGGCACTCTACTTTGAATTGTGCTAGTGCTGAAAACTTTATCTTGATCTTTCTTTGGCATGTCCACTCTTTCATATAAATAATTATTACATTTTCTTGTTTTATGTAAAATCTTATTACGACATTTTTATTTACCACTAATTAATGGTGGCAAAGCAGTGTCATATGCCGATGCCTATTTTAAAAACCCCTACAAAACTTTCAGTTACTGTGTAGAATAAATTTTTGTAAATTTAATCATGTACGATGCATTGTGTAGAACGGAACATATTTATGTTACTATGTTATTTATGTTTCAGCATTTTAAAAAAAAAATTTAAGTGTACAATCCGATGTGTACAATCTTCCAATATTCATTTCGCGTGTGCACAATATTTTTTTAAATTTACAGTGCAGAAACCGTTGTGTACAATATACACTTTTTTTAGATATCTATTTTCTGCTTGTGTACAAAATTACGTGTTCAATAATATTAGTTAATTGTACGCAATTTCATGTGTTTAATTTGAAACGGATTGTGCAAAATAAATTTCATAAAAATATTTGTGTTAAATTAAATTGTGTATAATCGGTATGTGTATGAAACGCACCCTGCCCAATAGATTTGCAGACAAATCTTTTGCACAGAGGAAATCCCTTAAAACAAATCTTTTACCGTCTTTAGTTTTAAATTCAGCTACTCCAACTCCTTGAGTTTGAATAGCAGCACTTGGATCTCTATTTGCACATTGAATGAATTCCTTCTTTGTACTATCAAAGCCTTTAAAAATTAATTTAGAATTCGTTAAATGTTCTGTAGCACCTGAGTCTGCTAAGAACTTTTCATTGCTTTTTCTCTTTCTGTCTGCCATATCAGGTCAGTATTTCTTTTATTAACAAATAAACACTCTTTCAATTCTGAATTATTCACGCAAGAAGTTTTCTTACCTTGATTTTCTTTATTCAATTTTTCAGAATTCTTCTCATTTTTGACCGTCTTTTTATTTGTAGCCTCTCTTTTCAAATTCTGCTTCAATTTTTTATTTTTAGAAACTTCTGTCCTACCTGAACTCTTTCTTTTACGTCCTCTAAATATAAAATTATTAAGCACTCTGATAGTGCCCGTCTTCTCCACATTCGTAGCACCGCGTCCTTCCGGTGTCTGCTGTTAAGGCCGTCTTTACCAGAGCACCCTCTTTCACCTTCTCTGCTTCTGCCTGCATAATAAAGTTCTTCAACTGTTCATATGCTAAGCCTTTGCCAGTTGCATTTTTATTAAGGAATTGTGCAGTCTGAATCTGGGGTACAGTTAACATCACTGCATTATAAAATGCATCTCTCTTTTCATCCTCAGAAAGCGAACTGGTTTCTGGGAGACTTTCATACCGTCTTACAGTTTCTTCAAACCTGTCCCAGAATTCAGCTGCAGTTTCCTTGTGAGGAAAGTATTGCATACTGTACAATTCCTTTCTCACAGAACCAGACGTAATGTTATTTTTACTAAATTTAATTTCTCTTAATTTATTGAGCATGATGACTGGATTTTCTATCTTACTAACTTTTGCATAATAAGATTGTTCTAAATGATTTATTATCACATCTCTTGCTTTAAACTTATCACGCTCTTTAGCGGAACTATCTTTAGACACACTGGGAACAATGTTTTCATCAAAGATGTACAATAAATCACTTTGTCTTAGTTCTGACATTAAATAATCATAAAAGTGATCAAATTTAATTTGAGCGGTTAATTTATAATCTCTCTTAACACCGCCAGATTTATTCACTACTTCTAATTGAATCTTATTTTGCAATTCAGTCAATACATTTCTCTCTTTGTTATAACCTAACTTTTCTAACTCTCTTTTAATTAAGCTAGATAAACCCTTGTCATCACGCTCTTTCGACGTAAGTTCATTTTGTACATTAGTTTCTAATGTAACTTCTATTACCTTATGATTCTCTTTGGAATAAGCAGAATTTGGAACCGTCTTTGACCCTTTTTCTTTTTCACCGTCATTAAGCGTTTTATCAGAGGAACTTTCTTGACCATCTTCATAAAATTGTTCCATTTGATTCATAAGGATCAGGAAGCCTGACCTAACCTCACTCTTCAATTCAGAAAGGTTCCTGCTTTGCTCACTCATCTCAGTTTGCACATCTCTGAATAGACTTTCAAAGCTTGTACTTAGGGAGGCGATATTTTTATTCAGTTGAATCATATTTGAATTCAGGATACCCGTCTAACAGTCTTATACAGTCTTACCTCTTTCATCAGAATACAAATTTGCAGGGGTACTAGTGCTGCTCGTACTAGGTACTAGAGTTGAACTGTCGGTGTTGCAATTGACAGTAGTTCGCACCTCGTCCAATTTAGGCCCCTCTTCCTCTTGTTTTTGTGTTTGCATTTTATTTTTGTGGGTGACTTTCACCCATTCAAATTTGCCGTATTGAAAAACTTTATAGATGTCCTTCAATTCACTCTCTTTCAATGCCGTCTTGTCTGAAAATTTATCAAAGAATGAGTTTTTCAATACACACTTTAGACATTAGTTGGTGAGCACAACTGTCAATTCTATAACAAGTGACGAGTAACAACCTCAAGTCACCTGTCCGCCTTGATCCGAGAAATAAGTGCACCTACTTCCCAGATCAAGAAACAAGAGAAAGGAATGGTGTATTTGTCAATTGACTTTAATCAGATCTGTGAAGCAACAAATATTATTTGTTTAATTACTCGAGATTTTATTTGTATACCAACCTATTGGATATTCTTCACCAGACTCAACCACCACAGTGATCCCTCTTTCCGTCTTTTGCACTTGGTAGTTTTTACCTGGGTGAGCAACATTCAAATTCAGCAGTCTCTCGATGCTCCTCACAAACCTCAATTTTGGAGACTCAAGATCCGCTAAATGATTAAATTCATAGATTAGTATACTCATCTAGTTTCACTCTTCCTATCATTAAATTATTCAGTTAATTTTACAGCTGTACCCTCTTTTAGTACTCTTTAAAGAAAACTTATCAACCGTCTTTAGTATAATTTTCAAATCGAAAATAAAATTTACTCTCTTTTCTTTCTTTTCAATATATGTAAGGAAAATATCCTTAATCTATTTGAATTACGCGCGTAGTTAGGACGGTAGGCGCGTGATTAGATCGGTAAGTTAGATACCTGAATATACAATAAAATTATACGTGGCAATTAGTACGCTCGATTGAGCCATGCTGAATACAATGAAATAAATTTATAAAAGTAATCCAAAAACAGATAGTGTGAATAATAACATTGAATGTTGTTTCTTTGTTATTTACAGGTAAGATTAGTAATTAGATTAGGTATCTGAATGTATTTTTGTAATAAAACAATAAAAGCTTTGTTATTTACAGAGAACCAATTCTTGTATCATTCACACATTATAAAACAACATTCTCGTTGTAAACCACACGATGGATAAATTACAATTTCAATTTAAAGTGCTGCCTGCTGTGGATGATAAAACGAATATTTTATGCGTCACTAAAATTACCACACCCGATGGCCACACTTATAGAATTCCCCACGACCACCTCAATGTGGCAGGACACGTGGAACTCATTAAGACACCTGCATTTGCTACAATAAAAAAAACGTGCACAAAAAGGGGCCAAACAAGAACAATCTGGATTACTCTAAATAAAGAATTAAAAAAGGAGTATTGTGATAGTGATGGAAATATACGATTTGCGGAAGAATACTTAGAGGAAATAGTCGAACAAGCCGACATAACCTCTAATCCCTCAGAACAATCATTAATACAATTGCTAGAAAAATTAATCGAAACAAGGGAAGAAAAGTCTGAAGAAAAAAACGCTGGAAAATTAGCTAAAGAATTCACAATTGAAAAATTTGACGGAAAAAATTCAAATGCTAATCAATGGATAACTGCTTTTGAAAAAGAATGCGAACGGTTCAATGTAAGAACAAACGGAAAAAAAATTGAAATTTTGAAATCATTTATGGATAAAAGTGCTATAGATTGGTACAGCTGTACACTGCTTAAATTGACAATTGAATCGGAATGGGAAACGTGGAAAGAGAATTTTTGCAACACATTCGCTAGTAAAGGTTGGTCTCCAATAAGATATGCGATGACATTCAAATATCAGACAGGCTCGTTATTGGATTATTCCATGAAAAAAGAAAAACTTTTATTACAAATAAGAAAATCCATCGATGACGGAACAATGATTGATATCATCGCCACGGGATTGCCAAATTACATAGCCGACAGAATAGACAGAGAAAAATTAAAAAAAACAGAAGACCTACACAACGAGATAGGAAAATTAGAGCATTTAACGAAGAAAAATTTTGAAGCAAATAAACAGAAACCAAGCATAAAAGGGAAGAGTGAGAAAACGCCGTGTAAATTGTGCAGCGATAAAGGAAAAGGAACGCGCTTTCACCCAGAGGCTGAATGCTGGTTTAAAGACCATGAAAAAGGTAATAAGATTAAGCAGGTTAATAATTTGGAAATGGAAGTGGAATTAAGTAACGACGATCCAAAAAACTAATAGTCCCACCATTAATTGAACTCAAAATTAAATTAAACGACGTTTTAGAAGTAAATGCTATTTATGACCCGGGCTCAAATATTTCATTAATAAATTCAAAATTAATACGTTTAAAATGTAAAAAAGAAGAGATACAAAAGACAAATTTTAGAACAATTAATGGTGTATTTCCAACAAATGGGTTGATCAAATTGAAAGCAAAAATACTGAAGGTAGAAGACTACATAAATGTGTTCGTAATTAATAGTGAAAATTTTAAATATGACTTTCTAATGGGACTAGATTGCATAAAAAAATTCGGATTAATACAGAATGAAAATTTAGAGATAGAACAAAAAAGTTCCGAATCTAATAAAAAAGAATATCAAATAAATTTCAATGAACATGTTGTAGAAAATACATTTAATGTACTAACAAATCACTTAAATAAAGATGAAGAAGTAGAAATAATGAATTTAATAGACAAATATAAAAATATATTTGCAAAAGATAAATATGATGTAGGCAAAGTAACAGATTACGAAGCCAGAATAGATCTTATAATAGATAAATATTGTAGCAAGAGACCATATAGATGCACAATTGAAGATAAAAAAGAAATAGAAGAACAGATTTCAGAATTACTAAAAAGGAATCTAATTGAGGAATCATACAGCCCTTTCGCTGCCCCGGTAACATTAGCTTACAAAAAAGATGAGAATAGAAAATCAAGATTATGCATAGATTTCAGAGATTTGAATAAGTTAATAATTCCTCAATCACAACCATTTCCTCTGGTCGAAGACTTATTATTAAAAACAAGAAATTGCAAATATTTTTCAAAATTAGATATAAATTCTGCATTTTGGTCAATACCTTTAAGAATTGAAGATAGAAGAAAAACAGGCATATAACTCAAGAAGGTCATTTCCAATGGACTTGTTTACCATTTGGGCTAAAAACATCACCAGCGATTTTCCAAAGAATTTTAAGTAATATAATACGAAAATATAAATTATCAGATTTCGCAGTCAACTATATAGACGACATACTAATATTCTCGAAATCTTTCGAAGAACATATAAATCATTTAAGAAGACTGTTGGAAGCAATAATGAAAGAAGGTTTCCGTCTAAAATTTTCCAAATGCACATTTGCATTGGATTCCGTGCAATATCTAGGACATATAATAAAGCACAACTCAGTTGCACCAATAAAAGATAACTTAATTTCTATAAAAGAATTTCCGATACCAAAAAATAAAAAAAATGTGAGACAATTCTTAGGAAAAATAAATTTTTATAGGGAATATGTACCGAAAATTTCACTAGTTCTAGAACCGCTGCATAACTTGTTAAGAAAAGAACAAAATTTTATTTGGTCCGAGGAATGCCAAGAATCCTTTAATTACATGAAAAATTTCCTCTGCACACAACCAGTCTTAGCTATCTTCGATCGTGATTTACCAATTCATATATATACAGATGCAAGTCTACAAGGCATAGGCGCTGTATTGAAACAGCCACAATTAAATGAAGATGAAAAAAACTGAAAAACCAGTAGCATACTTTTCAAAAAAAACTAAATGAATCACAAAAAAGGAAAAAAGCGATTTACTTAGAATGTATAGCAATAAAAGAAGCAATAAAATACTGGCAACACTGGCTCATAGGCAGACATTTTAAAGTATTTTCAGATCATAAACCATTAGAAAAAATGAACATAAAAGCAAGAACAGATGAAGAATTAGGTGATCTCACCTATTACTTGTCACAGTTTGATTTTGAACTGAAATATTTACCGGGAAAAGAAAATCTTGAAGCAGATAGTCTCAGCAGAAACCCAGTATTAGAACCCCAGGAAGATGAAGAGGATAAATTAAAAATTGTAAATTTAATAAAATTAGACGAAATATTAGAAGATCAAAAAATTAACAAAGACATAAAAATTAACAAAGAAAAATTGATTGTTAAAGGTAATCTATATTATAAAAAAACGGGAAACAAAGAAAAAATTATATTATCAGAAAGACTGTGTAAAAAGTTGTTGGAAAATACCCACAAAAAATTTTGCCATATTGGAGTAAATCAGATGCAGAATAAAATATTGCCATATTATACAGCAGTAAATATATTAGAAAACATAAAGAAAACCTGCAGAAATTGTGAAGTATGTATAAAAAATAAATCCAGGGGACAAGATAAAATTGGATTAATGTCATACCTGGGCCCGGCAACCAAACCATTTGAAATAGTTTCTATAGACACGATAGGTGGATTCGGTGGTTCAAGGTCTACAAAAAAGTATTTACACCTCTTAGCAGACCACTTTACAAGATTTGCATATATATTAACATCAAAAACACAAAATGCAAATGATTTCATTAAGCTAACAGAAAATGTTCTAGAAAACCATAAGATTCAGACACTTTTAACAGATCAATACCCGGGTATAAACTCTAAAGAATTCAAAGACTTTTTAGGAAAAGAGAACATCACGTTGATCTTTACAGGGGCTAACGCGCCCTTCTCGAATGGACTAAATGAAAGACTGAATCAAACGTTAGTAAACAAAATTAGATGTGCAATAAACGAAGAACAGAATAAATACGCATGGACAACCATAGCACACAAGTGCGTAGATAAATATAATGAAACGGAGCACACAGTAACGAAGTTCAGTCCAAAATATTTGTTATGTGGTGAAGATACATCAACATTACCAAACGAACTAAAAAAAGAAAACAAAAGTAATGATCATCTAGAAAATGACAGAAAAACCGCCTTCAAGAATAGTATTAAATACCATGATTATAATAAAAAGATATACGACAAAAACAAGAAAGAATATAACTTCGAAGTGGGAGATCTAGTATACATCGAGAACGGGAACCGACTAAACCGAAAAAAATTGGATGAATTAAGAATGGGACCATACGAAATTTTAGAGAAGATATCAAACTCAATGTACAAAATTGATGCAGGGTACGGAAAATCAGAATCAAATTTATTCCATATTTCAAAACTCACCCCATCTCCAAAATAATTAGTTAGTAATTTGTAAGATTTTGTAAAGTGCTGTGATTATACTTTGTACCAAAATTTTTGTACCAAAATTTTCGCTGGAGGGGGGGAGATGTAAGGAAAATATCCTTAATCTATTTGAATTACGCGCGTAGTTAGGACGGTAGGCGCGTGATTAGATCGGTAAGTTAGATACCTGAATATACAATAAAATTATACGTGGCAATTAGTACGCTCGATTGAGCCATGCTGAATACAATGAAATAAATTTATAAAAGTAATCCAAAAACAGATAGTGTGAATAATAACATTGAATGTTGTTTCTTTGTTATTTACAGGTAAGATTAGTAATTAGATTAGGTATCTGAATGTATTTTTGTAATAAAACAATAAAAGCTTTGTTATTTACAGAGAACCAATTCTTGTATCATTCACACATTATATATATATTAACCGTCTCTTTTTATTAAAGGTTTAATCTCAACAGTACTTTGTAAACAAGACTACAAATCGCATTATGAGCGATTAAGGTTATGAAAACACTCACGTGTGGAAAAGAGAACATCACGACTTCTCTCTCTCACTAACCTTGAGGAACGCACTCTGTAGTCCGGCTCTACCCAGCACTCCCTGAGACAAAATTTGCATGCATGCGCGCCCTCTTTTCTGTCTACTCGTCTTCCGCTTCCTCCTTCTTCATCGCCATGCACATCGGGCACGTGGCCAGCGTTCCCGATGCGCGACGCGAGCGGCCATCTTGCCTTGCCTGTGGACCCTCGCTGTGCCGGTCTCCTCCTCGCCTTGGCTGGAAACGGAGGTGGATACGTCTCCTGCTGGATTCGCCATTCCGCCACGAGGTTAGCTTGATGAGCCGGAAATTTTCGACACACAAGGAACACAGCACTTTTATTTATTTAGTCACTACGCGCAGTGAAAGCTCTGTAGGCCCATAACCTGTTGGGATGCTACTTTCAGGAGCTCGGAAATAAAAACACGAATAAATGAAAAATAGAAAAGACTTTATTCATATAAGGCCGTCTTCACTAACCGAGCACTCTCAGTAGACTGGCGAGACAAATGAGAAGGGGAACAAGATGGCGCCACACCGAATAGACTCTTGGGCGCACACTCATACAACCATGTATCTAACAATAAATTATCGCAACTATCCATATAGGTATATAATTTTCTACGACATTTGTTTGAGTTTGAAGACTCTTTCGACACATGATCTGGAAAAAAACGAGGTGAAAAGTAAATTATTTGTAAAATTAGGATGTGTTTTTGTCCACTTAAAGTACAATTTCTTTCCTTATTGTAAATCGTGGATAAAACCTTTCTGTACCACTCTAGAGTAGGTATAGCAGAAGTAAGGGAATACCGGATAGCTCCTTGATGGGGAACCAACTACAAATAATATATACATTGTTAATTAATAAATAATCTGATACAAACTAAATTTGACTTTCAAACCGTAAAAAAAGTTGTTTGAAGAAATTCTATGTAACATAAAATGTATTTTACCCTAGAAATAAAAAAACATATTTGAGGGTCAGCTTCAATTTATACAAAACACACTACTCCTAACAAAATTAGTTGATTATATATAAAACAATGTATAAAATAATGAAGGATCATGTAAAATCGCCAAACCTATGAAAGGACTGTAGCTACAAACTATTCTTATTATGCCCCAGGCTCACGCCGGCATGGAATGATCTCGATATTTTGATAAGACAATCATATTTGATAGGTATTTTTAAGAGTAAAATAAAAAGTTTGTTATTTAACCGATTTGAATGAGTGTCTAGCTAGCGTACAGGGCTACTCTTGACTGTTCATGATCGTCTATCTTAAGCTAATTGGTTATACTATATTTTGTAAAGGGTTCTCGCCCATGAAAATTAATTTAAATAAGTAAATAAATATATGGAACCCATTATGCATCCGATAATAGGGGAGTTTGTAATCCAGAACGATTAATTCAGTACTTAAAACAACAAATCAAACGATATCGCTATGTTTAAGAATTATAAAAGAGTTCTTAAAGAATACATTGTATTCATTAAGGATTAATTAAGAATTCTTTTTCCGTTCATATTTTGATTGAAAACTAATAATATATAATTCTTGAAGTACTCAGGGTATATCCGTTTTTCTGCTTATATAGAATAATAATATAATTCGTGAAGAATTTCTCTCTTTGAAAATGTATTAATGGAGAATGATAAATGAGATCTATTTGTACTCATATGCAGAGTACATAAAGTATACTTATTGAGTTCTTTGGCGCAGGATCTACAAATACTACGAAATGTTCGTAAAGTGTACTATAAGTGTTCTTTTGGAACTCTCGTGACATTTATTTATGAATATATTCTTGCTAACGATCAGATGTATCGGAATACTTTTCTGAAAAAAAAATACATAAAAGCTTATTGTAGACACTTTTTGTCTAAAATATTAGGCAATTACTAATATTTTGCACGAAAATCTTTACAATAATCATCTGAAGTGCAGGTAATGAAGAGTATTTTAAACCTGGTCCGGTGACAAATAAGTTACTTTATTAAGAAAAAAGCTATGGCAAGTGGACAAATAAATAAAAATTTTAAATGTTTTTAAGAGAACAATACTAGAGGTAAAGAACGCTGTTTGGATCTTAATAATGAATAAATAGCTTAAATTATGCAAGTAGTTAAAGTGTAAAATGTTCCAGCAATCAAAAGTGATGAATACAATTGTTATACCTATTATACTGGAAAGTGTATTTTTTTCAATTTGACCCAGGCTGGCCCCCTTAAGTTAAATAGGCTTGCTCTTCTTTGATTTGTAATTAGTGAATTTACGTATATTGATATTATTTTTAGTGAGCTTTGGAGTACTTTTTTGTTTTTATTTTATTTATTATTATTTATTTTTATTTACGTTATCCAGCATTTTTAAGGATCGCTGCTTTTGAATATTAACCTTTAGACTGCCGGGATTTCAAGGGGCATGTCGCCCGCAGAAAACTGGTATAAAAGGTGTCTTATATGAGTAATTGATCATAAAGAAAGTGTCGATGGGGGGTAGCGCCAATATATTAGCTTTCCGGCAGTCTAGAGGTTAAATTAATTCTTTCTTCGTTTATTTTACTAGGCCACGACCGGGGTGAAAACGGCGAAAAGCGCGGGAGTGGGGAGAGCGGACCGAGGCAAGGGTCCGAAAATCGGAAAAAGCGACGGTAGACTGACCTCTGGAATTGGCCAGGCAAGTTCTTAACGCACTGTTTACTGCGCATAAAATAATCTCTGCCACTGTATTTTGCTCTCATTTTATAAAAACTCATCTTTTTTAAAATTACAACCTTGTTATTTGTTATTTGCTCGACCTGTCCCAAACGATTGGTACCCCTGGTGGGATACATCGAGCAAATTAGGCAAATAGCCAATTAACAAAAATTATATAGCTTGCTTACATTAACTTGTAAACCAATTTTCATCATGATGCCAAGAACATCGAGGAAGCCGACAGCAGCAGCAGGGACAGCAGACCGGAAAACGCGGCCGCGGCCGAAAATGGGGACCGGCCGCCAAGCAAGGGCCACGGCCGCCATCATGCATCCAGCAAGTACCGAGGACGTCGCCCGAACAAAAGGTACCGGCGTACCTGCACCAGTCCGAGATCATCGCAACTGGGGAATCCTTGGCGCCCACATTATGAGGGCTTCTGAGACCTTCGGTCTCACTAGCTTGTGGCCTTTGGCCCATTGCTGTACCTTATTTGATTTTTTGATCCGGATTCTAACCTATATCTTTTCTGAAAAAACATTTGCAGCTCTTTGTGAAACTAGCTATCCTTTCCAACTCCGCCTTCGATACTTCCTCCATGTGCTCTATAAAACTTTGATCTAGCAGAGTTAGTCTCTTGTCTGATAGAGCTAGGCATCGGCATAGCAGGTGTTCGATGGTCTCCTCTTCTGCCTCGCAGTTTCTGCAGAAGTCATCTTTGGTCTTGCCCCATCTTTTGAGGTTTACTCCGATTGGGCAGTGGCCTGTGATTGCTCCTGTGAGTCTGTTTACTGTAGTCTTTTTGTACTTCAGTAGTTCTTTTGTTCTTTCTCTGTCTATGTCTGGCCATAAGATTCTTGATGTCTTACAACCATTTGTTGTTTCCCATCTTCTCTTATGTACCTCTTCGATGTATCCTTCTATGGCTATCCTTATCCCGTTGATCGGTGGCTGTGTCTTCGCGTCCGCTTGTGCCCTGTCCTTCTCCGCTCCTAGCTTTGCCAGCTCATCTGTCTTTCCGTTCCCTTCGACACCTGAGTGTCCGGGAACCCAGCAGAGTCTGACTTTGCTGTTTCGGATCCATGACAGTGCTTTACGGCAGCTCATCACGGCCTTTGATCTGGTTGTCCTGGATGCCAATGTCTTAAGTGCAGCTTGACTGTCAGTGTAGATAGTAGTGATGTTATCTCTATTACTACCCATCTGTATCAGTTTTGCTGCTTTTTCTATTGCCAGTATTTCTGCTTGTAGAATACTGCAGTCATCTTTAAGCCTAAATGACTCCTGATGCTTCAGTTGTTCTGAGTAGATCCCGGCTCCTGTTCCTTTATCAGATTTTGACCCGTCTGTGAAAACCGAGATGTCGTCCTTTTTTACTTTGGATTCCTCTTCCCAGTTTTCTTTCGATGGTATCTCTATCTGTATGTCCTTGTTGATGCTAAGTTGTGTGATCATGTAGTCTGTTTGCTGTGATAGTTTCGACTTTAGATTCACGCTCAATTTTCCCATCTGTTTTAATATCATTGTATGTCCATATTCGTACTCCTTCCACAGGTAGGATTCTTTTAATCTAAGAGCTCCTTTTGCGGCTAGTCCTTTGATGAACAATTCTATAGGTTGCAAATTTAACATTGCCTCTAATGCTGCTTGCGGTGTGCTTTTCATTGCCCCGGTTATACCCAACGCTGCGAGTCTTTGCACTTTGCTAAGCATTTTCCTATTCGTCTCTTTTTCCATGGCTTTCCACCATATTACGGCTCCGTAGGTGATGACAGGTCTTACGATGGCTGTGAACATCCAATGTATGATGTACGGCTGTAGCCCCCATCTCCTTCCAAACATCTTTTTGCATGTGTAGTATGCATTGATGCCTTTTTTCATTCTTTCCTCCACATTTCTTTTCCAAGTAAGTTTGGAGTCTAGTGTTAGTCCCAAGTATCTTGCTTCCTTGGCCAGCTTGATTTCCTTCCCTCCAAGTTTAAGCGGTGCTTGCTGCGCTATTACTTTTATTCTTTTTCCTTCTAGGGTTTTTAGTATTTTGTTAATTACTATCAGCCACAGTAAGGGGGATATTACCCCTCCCTGTGGGGTGCCTCTAGTGGTTTTCCTTTTGATTGAGCTCCCTCCTATTTCTGAGTGGATGATTCTGCTTCTCAGCATTTCCATCGTCCAGTTCATAGTAATTTGGTCTGCTTCAATCTCCTTTAGGGCTTCTTTAATGGAAGCAGTGTGAACGTTGTTGAAAGCCCCTTCTATGTCCAGGAAAGCACCTAGTGTGTATTCCTTTTCATGCAGGGATTTCTCTATTGTTCTCACTACCTCGTGCAATGCACTTTCCACAGATTTGCCCTTCAAGTAGGCATGTTGTGCGGTGCATTGTTCTTCTATTCCTGTGGATTCTTTGATGTGTCTATCCACCAGTCTCTCTAGCGTTTTCAGTAAGAACGACGAGAGGCTGATGGGTCTGAAATCCTTTGGGGTTGTGTGGCTTGTTTTACCCGCTTTGGGTATATAGACCACTCTTACCTCTCTCCACTTCTCTGGTATGTAGCTTAGAGCTAGACATTCTGAGAAGATTTTCACTAGTAAATTTACTGTTGATTTCAAGGAGTTTTGTAGCATAATAGGCATAATGCCATCTGGTCCCGCAGACTTGTACGGTTCAAATGTGTTTACTGCCCATTCTACTTTATCTTTTGTCACTATGCTTCTCACTGTTTCCCAGTTGATCGGGTCGAGTATCTTCCCTTTCGTTGTGCCCGTGGCTTGATTGTTCGCCAGACATCCTGGGAAGTGTGTGTCCACTAGTGCCTCTAGGGTCTCCGTTCCCGTCTCAGTCCATGAGCCGTCTGTTTTCCTAATACTCTTAAGGACCGTAGGCTCCTTTTTGAGTAACTTCCTGAATCTACACGCCTCATTTATGTCTCTGAGAGACTCACTGAAACTCTTTATGGATTCCCATGTTGCTTTCCTAATCTTGTCTTTGTATTCGTTAAAACTAGCTTTGTATATTTGCCAGCTCTCTAATGTATTTTCTTTTTTAGCCGTGCCTAGGAGTTTCCTCGCTTGTGCCCTTAGATTTCCCAGTTCTTTATTCCACCAAGCTTTGGTGTTATTACGACTGCGTTTCTCTGGGCAGGTTTCGAGGAAAGCTTTTTCCAGCACCCCGCCTAACAATTTGACCTGTCTTTCTACCTCTTCCTGATTGGGGGTGTCTGAGATCTGAGTGTTTACACCCTGTCTCATTTTTTCCTCAACCAGTTCGGAAAAGCTGGTCCAGTTTGTCTTTTTAGGGTTTCTGAAAACTCTATCTTTTGGGGTCTCGCGATTTATTGAAAAGAAGATTCTCCTATGGTCCGAAAAAGAATTTTTAGGGGAAACCTTCCAGTCCTCTATCTCTATACCCTCCCCATCTGTGGTTAACGTTAGATCTATTACCTCTTCCCTTATCCTATTTATGAATGTTGGCGTGTTGCCTCTATTACATATTATAAGATTTGTTGAGAGTATAAAATCTAATATTGACTCACCTCTTTCGTTTATGTCTTTGCTTCCCCATTGGACGTGATGACCGTTGGCGTCGCATCCCATCACCATTTGATTTCCTTTCTTCCTGATCTTTTCCACCAGGAGTTGGAACGCTTTCGGTGGTGGCTCTGGTTCGTCGTACGGCATGTAGGTCAATGCCAGGATTAGTGCAGGCTTTCCCTTTTGCTCGTACGATACTACCGTCATATCATTAGTGCTGTATTGTGAGAGTAGCATAAGCTTAAGCTCTATTTTTGCTACTATACATGCTCTTTTCTTACCTGTCGTTTGGGAGTAGAAGAGTTCATAGCCTTTCGCCCTTAGTCCTCGAACTTTGTCCCCGAGGAGCCATGGTTCTTGGATTAGGGCGATGTCCACCTCCTCCTCCTTCATGCATAGCATCAGGTCCTCCGAGGCTGCCTCGCAGTGATGCAAATTAATTTGCACCACTTGCAGCCTCGTCTTCCTTCTGCTGCTTTTTGGCATTGGGAAGCCTCGCTTTCAGTGTGCCTAGACCGAACTTGATGCTTCCCTCTGCTTTCCTTAACTTAAAAGGGACTCTGCATCCACGGCTATGACATAGTCTTTGCCGTTTTTGCTTTTACTCTCTGCTGAGGATATAACTCTCCAGCTTTGAGTGTCAAGTCCCTTGTTTTGTCTAGCCATGATTTTCATCACGACTCCGTCATCGGGCGTCGGAGGTGGTACCCAGACAGATATAATCTGTCTGAGGGGCAGTTTCGATCTCGGTATTGCCTCATGTTTTGCCCCCTGCCAGAGGTCGTCACAGCCGCTGATTACACGCTTTAAGAAGTCCTGCGACTTCTTGTTGCTGCAACCAACAACCTTGACTCCCTTCTGCCAGCCAGCTCCGTCGAAGCTAACCTCCTCTTCCCCGCCCTCCTCCGGCCCCTCCGCGATAGCCAGCAGGATCCTCTCCTCAACCTTCAACCACCTGTCTAAGCTCATCCTGCCATCTGGATCTGACCGATCTACGATGGCAATCTGGAATTCTTCAGGCGATTGAAAGCTAGTGGAGGATTTAGGCTTTTTCGCGATGTTTTCCTCCCCCTCGCCAGATCGCATCCTTTTGGTCGCTTTCCCCTCTGTCGGGGGACCTTTGGATGCGCCGGGTTTGGGAGAGGACTCCACCGCTTCGGCCCTCTGTAGCTTTCTTTTTGGGATACTTACAGGGGGATTTGCAGTTTCGTTTACTGCCTTTTCCTCCTGTATAGTATCTAACGGCTTCGAGGTTGAGGGATTTTCTCTCTCGTACCTCTCCACCGTCTTCCTGTTCTTGCGGATGAACTCCCGATCCTTTTCGGTGAGTTCCTCCGCTTTTCGCTGTTCCATTCTTTTAAGATATTTGACCGCACACTTATAGGCTCTCTTGGCCTTGTGTGCTCGGTCAAAGATCTTTTTCTTTTTCTTTTTCCCCCCTGACTCTCTTCTGGCCGTGTCGTTTTCTTCGAGGAGCATCCGTTCGACTTCAGAGTCTGCGGAATCAACTTTACTCCCGACAGACGAAGAATCGTCGTCAGTCGCTTTGTCTATCCGCATATCCTCCATCTGCTCGGATATACTCACCCGACCGACTTTGCCTTCCGAGGGCAGGGGTTCTCTGCTTCCACTTGTCGTTGCGAGCTTTGTTCCTGTGACCAAGTGATCCATCACAGGAGCCCTAACCTCCAGCATTGGTGAGCCCCCCCCAGAATCCGAATGGGGCTCGGCAGCTCCCGAGGAAGCGGGTGGGTTTCCTTTATGGTTACCACCTGGGGTAAAATTTTTACCTTTGCTATCAGCCATGGTTTTCATCCTTTCAAAAAGTGTTCCTTTGTCCGCGGTCGCGTATTTTATTAGCGACTAACCAGGAAGACTGGGATTGGTTCCCCTTTCCCACTACTCTTCCTGGTCTTTCCACTATCCGCAACCTGTGGACGCGCCCGGTAGCAAGGAAAAGTGCTCTTCCCTTAGGATAAGGGTCCCGGGAGTCGCAGTCAAAATTAAGGTATAATATTTCAGGAATGAGAGAGCGTTAGGTCCTGAAACTCTACATAGTTCATTGTTGAGGTATAAAGAGTCACCACAACCAATTTCAGATAAATCCCTTACCCGAATCTGATGGCCTCTCCTTGTCAGATCGCTTGTAAAGCATCGTAGCCAAATACGAGGATGGATAAGGAGCGATCTGAGGCATTTTTTTTACCTTCCATGTAGCGTATATTATTTAATTTTTTTTTTATTTATTTAAGCAAATATAACTTCAAGAAAGTTATTTAACTTAATTCCACAGTTAAATGAGTAATAGATCTAGGTCAAAAAATTACTTACTAGGAGAGTGTCTCAACTTCGGGTCACCGATTGACCTGAAATTGACAGGGCTTGTTGGGGATACTTTCAATAGAAAGTATGCGCAGCCCCAGGGTCCGATGGCCACTCGTACTCAAGCCAGAGCACATTGAGTATCTGTAATTTAATATAATAAATTAATGCACCGATAGCATTATAAAATTTAATATTAGTATTCTACTATTTTTTAACTACTTTAAATAAATAATAAGTATTAGAAAATGAACCTTTTAACTATTATACAGAAGTTCCATGGCGAATACCTGCATACTTGGCTGCAATCAGTAAAACGGAAAAGTTATTTAAATATTATTATGGTGAAACCTTTCTGTTACTTCTATCTTGTATGTTTCTTTTTTGCGTTGTATTCTATCTAATCACATATAAAAAACAATGATGTTACAAAGTGTAATGAACGTTATAAACTTAAAATAGTTTACTACTTGCATATTTTTTCTTTGGCTAAATAAAATCATTGGCCTGACTCGTAAATAATTACTTTTATTTTGTTCTAATATATTGAATGCTAAATACGCATAATATGTTGAACTTCCTGCTCAGCTGCACAATTAAATCTATAATGACAAACAAAGAATCAAACTCTTTGAAAATACAAAAATATTTCAAAAAGAAAGGTTATACGTATCTGATCCTGTAGAAGATTCTCTGCCATAAATGATTTATTAACCTCCAGCCTTTGTCGTATACTTAGCGTTGGTTAGCGTGTACTTTATGAAATAATATAAATAATAATCCATGCTATTAACGTCTTTAATAAATTCGGTATATCTTTGATATGAAGCAACACTTTATGTGACAGATGAGGTGTGATGTGCTGCCCGCAGCAGACAACATTACAATCAATGCATCGATCGATAACATAGCTAACGCCATCTTAAAGCAAGTTATCAAACCTAAAAAAAATTTACTTGATTTTTGAATTTCAATATGCAGACTGGCAAACTATTAATAAACAATATCATTGACCATTTGGAGCTTGTGCTAGAAGTGATAGAGTGATCAAAAGGTTATTAAAGTTCGTTAAAATATAATTAAAATTTATTATTTGTTTATTAATATTGTACTAGCGACGTACCTCGCTCGCTAACGCTCGCTCAGTAAATAATTTTTTTGTTCCTGTTTAAAATAATTTATCATTGTTCGAGGCTTTGAATAGATTACTTTTTTTTTTATAAACTATTATAATTTTTTTAAGAATTCTAGAAACTTATTTTACATTTTATATATTCAAATAATTTAATTTTTAAGTTGCGTATAGTAAAAGACATAATATAACAAATACATAAAAGACATTATAGAAAGTTATTCAGCTATTTACGAGAAGAGTGCAGACCCTCTAGATAATGATTTTACATGAAACGTTTTGTATTAATTTGTCGTATCAAATAAGAAAATAAATTCCTTTTAGTTTGATCTCATAACTCTTTATTTAACAATAATTTTAGTTATATCTACTAAATAAAGATAATGTTCGCTTGAAAAATAATTTTTGAATTTATGTTGAAAATAATTAATTTTTTAAATTTAATTGTTTAAAGTGAAAAAAATTTTCATTTTTTATAACATTTTATCAATTAAATGATTATAATAAAATACATGTTATTTAATATAAATAAATTTAACCCTTTAACGCCCAACATGACCATTTTTCGACAATATTTTCAGTGGTGTGTAACACTCACTTAAAATGGTTCAAGAAATTCTTGAGATACCATTTTTGACGTAAAATTCTATGTAATTTCAGAATCCGGTATTAGATTTGTCGAAAAATTCAACAATAAAAAGTTATAAACAATTTTTTGCAAAAAATCGTGAATTTTTGAGAAAATAATTCGTTTAACCCAAATTTTCGAATGGAAAGGGGGTTGCTCGGACGTCTAATACGTATGTATTTGGTCAACGTCATGTATACTTAATTGTAAAATAGTTGCAATACCGAAATTAAAAATGGCGGCCATCCAAACAACCCCTTTTCCACCAAACTTATCAAGAAAGGTTCGTGATTTTTTTTCCCGATCAGGATCGACTTAACGAAAAAAGTTTATAGAACAAAAAATTGTTAGAATTGATCAGAGAAGACGTGTGAATTTTAATTCTAAGGTGAACGTTCATAGAAAATGCGTTTTCAATGAATGTTCACCTCCACTTCTTAAAACCCGGGCAACGATACATTCAGTAGCGGCTAAGAACGTTCAACAATTTTTAATTCAATAAAGACCGACTCTATAAAATAAGTTATAGAACAAAAAATGCTTAGAATTAATCAAAGAATACTTGTGAATTTTTTCAGAATTTTCGGAGCAATTTTTTGATTTTCCAAAAATTGGCCATATCCAAAAATCCAAAAGTCGCTCCGAAAAGTCTGAAAAAATTCACACGTCTTCTCTGATAAATTCTAACAACTTTTTGTTGTATGCATTTTTTTCGTTAAGTCGATCCTGCCCGAGAAAAAAAATCACGAACCTTTCTTGATAAGTTTGGTGGCTGGTTTGGAAAAGGGGTTGTTTGGATGGCCGCCATTTATAATTTCGGTATTGCAACAGTTTTACAATAAAGTATACATGCCATTGACCAAATATTGTTTATAACTTTTTATTGTTGAATTTTTCGACAAATCTAATACCGGATTCTGAAAGTACATAAAATTTTACGTTAAAAATGGTATCTCAAGAATTTCTTTAACCATTCTAAGTGAGTGTTACTCACCACTGAAAATATTGTCGAAAAATGGTCAAGTTGGGCGTTAAAGGGTTAATACAAATTTTTTAAAATATTATAAATAATAGATGATTTTTTTATAAATTAGACTTCACAGTAGATACAACACAAGGAATAGTATTAGTTATATTAACAGATAATTACGTAAATACGGAAATATTATTCTGCCCAACGAATTTACATATACCTACTCCTTACCGCAAGTGTCCGGCAAAGGTGCTCTACTATGTCTTTTGTTATTCTGCTGCTCTAATTCTTTTAGTGTGTACTAGGCCTAATATCTAATAGGCCTAATATCTAATCTAGCGACGTACCTAATTTTTTGGTTCCTGTTTAAAATAATTTATCATTGTTCTAAGCTTTGAATAGATTACTTTTTTTATAAACTATTATAATTTTTTTAAGAATTATAAAAACTTATTTTACATTTTATAAATTCTAATAATTTAATTTTTAAGTTGCGTATAGTAAAAGACTCGTGATGTAAATTTATTGTAATCACGGGGAGTTAAAAGGTAAATTAAATTAAATAATATATAATATTTAAGAATGTTATTCTTAATATTATTACATTACATCATTTGTATTAATTTCGATTTTAAAATTTATTATTATAAGAATAATATATCAAATACATGAAATACATTATAGAAAGTTATTCAGCTATTTACGAGAAGAGTGCAGACCCTCCAGATAATGATTTTACAAGAAAAGTTTCGTATTAATTTCTCGTATCAAATAAAAAAATAAATTCCTTTTAGTTTGATCTCATAACTCTTTATTTAACAATATTTTCAGTTATATCTACTGAATAAAGATAATGTTCATAATTTTTGAATTTATGTTGAAAATAATTAATTTTTTAAATTTAATTGTTTAAAGTGAAAAAAATTTTAATTTTTTATAACATTTTATCAATTAAATGATTATAATAAAATACATTTTATTTAATATAAATAAATTTAATACAAATTTTTTAAAATATTATAAATAATAGATGATTTTTTTTATAAATTAGACTTTAAGGTAGAAACAACACAACGAATAGTTTTAGTTACATTAACAGATAATTACGTAAATACGTAAATAATATGTTACGAGAATAAGATGTCTTATTTTCTTATTTTCGCCGTAGATCTACTTAATTCCTTATTCTGCCCCCCTTATTTACATATTCCTACTCCTTACCGCAAGTGTCCGGCAAAGGTGCTATACTATGTCTTTTGTTATTCTGCTGCTCTAATTCTTTTATTGTGTACTAGGCCTAATATCTAATAAGACAATTATACTTTTCGGAATGTGTTTGGATGCTTATGTTAACAGAATGATAAAAGGGAACGTTATAGTCATAAAATTGAACACGTGTGTTCACCCCGCACTTGGTCATTGAGAAAAAAATCGGCCGCTGTTCCTGTAGACGATGTGCAGGTGTCCAGGAACACCCTCAGGACGACGGGACGTCGTCTACAAGGCAGCCAACCCCGCACTTGGTCATTGAGAAAAAAATCGGGCGCTGTTCCTGTAGACGATGTGCAGGTGTCCAGGAACACCCGCAGGACGACGGGACATCGTCTACAAGGCAGCCAACCCCGCACTTCATCATTGAGAAAAAAATCGGGCGCTGTTCCTGTAGACGATGTCCAGGTGTCCAGGAACACCCGCAGGACGACGGGACATCGTCTACAGGGCAGCCCACCCCGCACTTGGTCATTGAGAAAAAAATCGAAGCGGAAAAAATATTCCTGGACCAAGTTACATCATCTACAAGTATCGTCGGTCAAAGACGTGAAAAGTGGTCGGAAAAAAAAAAAAAAAACCTGGAATTAAGCTACTTAATATAATAGAGGATTTTTTTTTGTTTAAATTCGCTTTTAAGTCTTTTGTGAGATATTATACTCTTTCTTTTTTCATTATTTATTACATTTATTATTACCTTATTATTATTCTATATATTGTGACGCGGGTTACTGCGGGGTACCCTCGCGTCGTCGCGAGCTGGCGCGAGCGGGCGCGAGCGCGGCTTAGGTTAGGCTGAGCCGGCGCGCGGGGGAGAGATTGCCAGGTGGGGAATCTCGAGGGAGATTCTCTCGAGCCGTCGAGGAGGACGGACGCGTGTACGCGCGTGATCAGGGTGCGACCCGGAGAGCGACTAGAAATCCCGAGGAGGCGAGCGTCGAGAGGCGAGCGTTCGAGGTAGTAGCCAAGGACGAGCCGAAGCTGCTACAATTGTAAGTACCGCCCGACTTTTGTAGCGAGTGCGGGCGCGTACCGCGAAGAGTCGAGGAGTGCCTCGACTCTCGAGCGGAAACCTTAGTTTGTCGAACGCGGGGAACGTTTCCCCCCGTTCTTTCTCTCTCTCCGTAGCTCGTGATCGCGGACTCTCGTGCGGCGGGAGTCGCGGCTCTCGTAGACGAGCCGCCGCGTAATTTGACATTGAGACCTCGAGCACGGGCTCGAGGCCGAATTTGTTGTACATCGCGTGGAACGGGCAAGCGGCCCGTTCCCTCGTGTGCGTGCGTACGTGTGTGTACGCGTAGAGTAGGGCAAGCGGCCCGTTCCCTCGCGTGCGTGCGTACGTGTGTGTACGCGTAGAGTAGGCAAGCGGCTTGCTCTCAGACGCAAAGTTGGAGCAGAAAGTCGTTGCTCCGCGTAAACACCACCGATCGCAGATCGCGCGATCGGCCGGCGAATTCTCGGTGCGGCCGAGAATTCGTAGGAGCGCGCGCGTTAGCGTTCACGCGCGGCTCCGCTCGGCTACACTCGTGCGCGTTTCGGAGCATTCGGCTCGCGCGCCCGACATCTACTAACTTCTCCGGGACGCGGACATTTGTAATTTCTTTTACGGAGGCCATAAAGGCCTCCGACTTGCTTTTTACTTTTTCGCGTCATTCTCTCGAGTAGTCCGCGGGACTACTCGACAAACCTTCCTCATCCCTAACCACCCGGATACCGCCACTCTATCGTAGAGCTGGGCGGCCGGCATCAGCTGTCCAAGGGACGAACAGTACGCAAGCGCGAGGGACGCGCTCGCATCTAGCACGCGAGTACAAAAAGCGAGAGTACAGGTGTACTTTAGCGTTGTAGACGGGCCGCGGCGACGTGTGTTCGCCGTCGGGTGCTCGCGCGCACCCCGAGGTAAGGACCTCGAGGGGCACTCGCACGTGCCCCATTGCACCCATCTTGCGGAGGAAGGTCTCCTCCGCGAGATAATAGGTCAAAAGGCAACCTCGTTACAACTGGCGCCCAACCTCGTGTGCATTGGAGGTCAGGACTGCAACGCATCATCCTTTGAATTTTGTTTACCTTTCGTTCACGAGAGAAGATTTTGAATCTAGAAGCAAGAGAAACTTCGCGAATCGGCCGCTAGGTGGCGACGGACTTTTTCACAGGGAGTGAAAAAGCCGCGAAATTCAAATTCGAATTAAATTCTAGGGTTCGCGTGCGTTCGTGAGTAGGGAGAAAAATTGAATTTTCTTTAGAGAAATCGGAGAGGGAAAACCAGGGGATTTTTCCATTAGTAGATTTAGGTGGAGAGAGAGAATCTCGCGTGGCGGCGAACGTTCCTTCAGGCGGAAGGAACGTACGAAAAGGCGAGTTCTTCTGTTTTTGCAAGCGGGTTTGCGAGGAAAATAAATTTTTTCGATTTTCATTTGTGTTCGGAGAATTAATTCAAGCAGACAGTGGCAGCTCCAACCTGCTCCTGTCAAAAATTTCTTTTTCATCTCTTTTTGAAATTTCTGGAGTAGAGTTTGTAAAGTAAACAATCGCAGCCGTGCCCTGCTCCTGTTTAGAGACTTTACGACATTGGAACTCACGAAGAGTTCCAAATTCTGATTAAATAAGAGAACGGTCGCAGCCGTGCCCTGCTTCCATTCAAGAAGCTTTTAATCACTGAACACACGGGGTGTTCAGAAATCATTCAACAGCATACAGTCGCAGCCGTGACCTGCTTCTGTATCGGTCAGCTGGTGAGTGAAAACTCGGAATTTCAACAATTCAGAAGCAAAAACAAGACAAGAATTCGCACTTTTGACTGGGAACCTTTCGAGTTGGCTAGTTAGCTAACAATTGTAATTAACTAAAGTTGTAATTTACTAACACCCGAAACACGTTTGGGAGAAAATTCTAGATAGAATTTTTCCCGTTCAAATTGACCTTGAGAAACGAAAGTTTTCGAGGAAAATTCGTTTTCTCGCTGAATTTGGCAGCGAGAATTTCAGATAGAGGCGCGTAAAAATAAGTAGATATTTTTGACGCAGTTCAAACACGACTGTGCTACAAACTGTAGGCAGTCGTAGAGAAATTCTCTAAAACGTGTTTCATCGAGAGAATCTCCCACATTACACGGTAGGCGTAGTTGCGTCGCCAACCGAAAGGGCCGTTCCATAAATTGTTTCGCGTTTTTGGGACAGAGGACAGACCTGTACACAATCAGGTGAAGATGGAGTACAGAGCGGAACCTACGGAACGGGATGTCCAGCAACGGCTGCTAGCAATCCCGACTGTCGAACAAGACGACAGGAGGTCGTCTTTGTACGCAGACTCTGTAGTACGGGATACTACAGAGGAGCAGGTCGCGGACCTACAAACACTGCTGGAGAGGATACAGCAGGCAGTCGAAGAACACAACGTCAGATACAGAGATCTGACATACACGGTAACGACCCAGGCGAAGACCATCGCAACCCTGACGAGCAGGGTAGACCAGCTAACTCGAGAGGTCGAGCAGCTGAGGTCTTCGATGTCCAACACGAGGTTCGACATTCGGCAAAACGACCGGCAACGGGAACGTACAAACCCAATGCAGTCATCGCCAAGGGTTGAATCCGAGGATACGTTCACGAGGAACTATCCCACATTCGGCTGCAATTTGGACGGCACGCCGGCCGTCCCAAACACACAGAGATTTCCGTCACGTGAGATAAGGATGTGGGCGGATTTCACCAACGGGAGGACCAATAGAGAGATTGGCCCACCCAACAGCGATATGAATCGCACAGGCAGAGGTCACGAGTCCTCAGCTGCATTGTTAACCGTTGGAACGTTGAGTTCACGGCTGAACAAGGAGAAAACGCGGAGTCATTTCTGAAAACCTTCGAGGACAACGCAAGAGTAGCGAAGCTCAACGAGAGCGACATGCTGGCGTCGCTCCCATGCGTCCTCAAAGGAATCGCTGGCATGTGGTATCGAAATCACAACAGCAATTGGAAAACTTGGGCAGATTTTTGCCAAGCTACCCGGCGCAGATGGGGCTGCGCACACGACAGGCTCGAACACCTGCGGAACGACATTAGGCGTCGGTTCCACCAGAATGAGGAAACCTGCAGCCACGAAATAACATGCACGGAGAGCATGTCATGCGAGGTATCCTCAAAGTTGGCATACAAATCGCAGGACGGAAAGACAGGTTCGTCTTTCCACTCGAAGATAGCGGCAGTGGCCGTACCGACATCAACAGATCAGGAGAAGCCCGAAGCTCCAGTATCTGATGTTGGACTTCAGGAAGTTCTGGATTTAATAGCGAAACAATTCAGTTCGCTGAACAAGGAAATCGCGAAGGCGCTTCGCAAGAAAAAGAGGAAAAGGCAGAGAGGGGAAAGCAAGGGAGCTTCCTCCTCGACGAGTAAAACTGGCCGCTCCGGAAAAGGTAACTCAAAAAATAGTAGTTGCAGCGGGAAGGACGGTCAGAAAAACGGACAGGCGAAGGAGCCCTTTCATTGCTACGGATGCAAAAAGAAAGGGGTGATTCGTGCGAAATGTCCGAATTGCTCGCCGGAAAACGGACAGCGGGGGGAGTTGGGCACTCAACTGCTTCCCCAGATGCAACCAAAGCTTGTCAGGAAGCTTCGGAGACAACCTCCCAGGGAGTCAGCGGTACGGCACAACCGGACGTCCCTACGGAGGAAAACCTGGAAACCAGAGGGTGGTTACAGGTGGAAGTGGAGGGTCTCCACTTCCGCGCTCTGTACGATACAGGCGCATCGGTCACGATGATGGGACCGATCGGCCTGCAGTTGAGAACTGCACGCGGCCGAACATTTATGCCAAGCGAGCACGCAGGGGCTAAGCTCGCTGATGGTAGCACAAGCTCGATAGAGAGTTGTGTTCACCTTTCCTTTAAGATAGGTGGCATAAGTAGGGAGATCAAGGTGTTGATTATCCCTACACTGGGCGCCGATTGTTACTCGGGTACGAAGTACACGACTGAATTCGGCTCGAGACACAATCCGTGGTCCATCAAACTGACGTTGATAGACGACAACGTCAGAGTCGACCTCCAGCTGACATCGGTCAGGGAGGCTGACACTGTTCAAGTGGAGGCACTTGTGCAGGAGCCGGTCGGTGAGGAGCCGACCACATTTGGGTGCACCACGAGGGTGACCCATATGATTGATGTGGGAGATGCTCGCCCCATCAAGAAGCGCTATTACCCGGAGTCGCCGATAATAGAGGCTGAGATGCAGGCGCAGGTCCGAAAGGTTCCGGACGCTGGCGTCATCACACCATCCACGAGCCCATGGCCAAGCTTGGTCGCGATGGTAAAGCAATCCGGTGGAGGATACCGGATATACATCGACAAGAGGTCGAAAACGTTCGAGGAGCATCTCAAACAACTTCGCAAGATATTAGGCCGTCTAAGAGAGGCGGGCCTAACTATCAATCGGCAGAAAAGCCACTTCTGTTAATGCGGAGTAAAGTACCTGGAGGAGGTGCTGAACTAAGAAAGGTTCCGCTCCGATCCAGAGAAAATAAGGCCGGTACTGGGGTACCCGCCGCTGAAGAACGTGAAGCAGCTAACACTGTTCTTAGGCAAGGCATCGTGGCATAGGAGGTTCCTGAACAACCTCGCCACGATGGCCGATCCGCTTACGCAACTTACGGAGAAGGAGCGTAAGTTTGAGCTGCGTCCTCTCACCTGCCGAGAGGACCTACAGCGTGACAGAACGAGAGTGTCTCGCTGTAGTATGGGCGATAAGGTTTCGCCCATATATATCAAAGGCTACTCTTTCCAAGTAGTCTCGGACCACAGCTGTGTGCAATGGCTGCGTACACCGAGTGGTCCGACAGGTCGATTAGCATGGTGGGCCTTGGAGCTGCAAGGTCACCAGTACTTTGTTGAGCACAGGAAAGGTGCGCTCAACAACGTCCCAGAAGCCTTTTCTCGTATGTACGAGGAGGAGGGTGGGGATACACCAGTGGCTGGCGTCTCGTGGACAAAGGACTCAAAGATCCGAAGATGGAATGGGTCCGGGGTAGACGGTTGTACTCCAACTATGAGATGTTCCTGAAGAATACGAGGACATCCAGACCAACGCCCGACCTCCGGGGGAAGGCGGGAGTCGTGTGGATGCGCCCACGACTCCATCAGCAGGCGCTGATGAAGAGAATAGCGTTGCTAGCGGGCAAGCATCTCAGACTGGGTGCGCCCAGTCTGGAGAAGGAAATGTAAAGCGACAACGCGGAAAACCACGAAAGGCATCGTAAACCGTCATGTAGACGAAAAGCGCAACGGGAAAGTGAGGACCGGGACGTCTACCGGGTACTACTGACAGGATTGACTTAGAGAACCATTCCTTACAATTCCTTTCTTCCTTCTATCCTTTTCCCAAATGGAGCAGTTGGAGTTGGAGGAACGAGTCGTAGGACTCTTTCCCGGAGAACGCCGAGGACAATGCGTTTTCCAAAGTGTTCGGCGTGCAACCGCCGCCGGAACAGCCAGAAGGGGGCACCCTGGAGGGGATCCCCGACGATGTTAAGGAGGTTGGGGCGAGGCCCAACCACCACCCAGCAAGCATGCTGGCAACCTACTGAGCGACCAGGAGGTCGTTCACTACGACGCGACAAGCAGCGCGGCTACCCACCGTCTAGCGAGTGGCCAGGAGGCCACCCGCAAAGAAACGATCGGAGAGAATACCGATTGTTGTGTACGCCGGCCCCGAGTCTCGGAGCCGGATACACAGGGTATCCCGGGGTCACTGGAAATCGGCGGGAGTGCCCAAGGAGACAAAATGGTGTTTCGTCTCCATTTCGAAGAGGAGGAGTGCGTCGAGGAGTACGTACTCCGCCGCAAACGTTTTTTCACAGCCTTTGTAGGAGGAGCCCACACAAAAGGACAACGCGCGCAATGAGGAGCAAGTCCTGGTGCATGCGTCTGCGATAGTGGCAGAGGCGCAAGCCCGACGGGTCGGCAAACTGGCCAAGAGACGCGCCGTGCCGAGTCCCGTCACCCATTGTACGCGAGGGCCAATGGCTTCGTGCTCTGCACGTACAAAATCACGACAAGGTTCACGGTAAGTTTTTTTTTTTCCCTTTCCTGCCCCTTGCTTCCTACACTGTCGAGGTTTGGCTCGCTAATAGTGACAGAGGCCATCAAGACGTGGCTTAACGGCGTCTGGGAGGAGGGTGTGACGCGGGGTACTGCGGGGTACCCTCGCGTCGTCGCGAGCTGGCGCGAGCGGGCGGGAGCGCGGCTTAGGTTAGGCTAAGCCGGCGCACGGGGGACAGATTGCCAGGTGGGCAATCTCAGGGGATTCTCTCGAGCCGTCGAGGAGAGCGGACGCGTGTACGCGCGTGATCAGGGTGCGACCCGGAGAGCGACTAGAAATCCCGAGGAGGCGAGCGTCGAGAGGTGAGCGTTCGAGGTAGCAGCCAAGGACGAGCCGAAGCTGCTACAATTGTAAGTACCCGCCCGAATTTTGTAGCGAGTGCGGGGGCGTACCGGCGAAGAGTCGAGGAGCGCCTCGACTCTCGAGCGGAAACCTTAGTTCGTCGAACGCGGGGAACGTTTCCCCCGTTCTTTCTCTCTCTCCGTAGCTCGTGATCGCGGACTCTCGTGCGGCGGGAGTCGCGGCTCTCGTAGACGAGCCGCCGCGTAATTCGACATTGAGACCTCGAACACGGGCTTGAAGCCGAATTTGTTGTACATCGCGTGGAACGGGCAAGCGGCCCGTTCCCTCGTGTGCGTGCGTACGTGTGTGTACGCGTAGAGTAGGCAAGCGGCCTGCTCTCAGACGCAAACGTTTGTTTACGTGGAGCAAAGTCGTTGCTCCGCGTAAACACCACCGATTGCAGACCGCGCGATCGGCCGGCGAATTCTCGGTGCGGCGCGAGTACGAAAAGCGAGAGTACAGGCGTACTCTCGCGTTGTAGACGGGCCGCGGCGACATGTGTTCGCCGTCGGGTGCTCGCGCGCACCCCGAGATAAGGACGTTGAGGGGCACTCGCACGTGCCCCATTGCACCCATCTTGCGGAGGAAGGTCTCCTCCGCGAGATAATAGGTCAAAAGGCAACCTCGTTACAAATTAAAATAATAACATAAATCCTATGGTTCCTATAATAATATGAACTTTACATTATACAAAATAGTTTTAGTATTTTATTTATTTCAATATAATAAGTAGCTTATTAAACATTGCAATAAATAAATCATATGAAACACTTATTTTGTGTAATACAATAATTTAAAAACCTTTCTTCTATTTTTCATGTAACTGCTAAATACTACCATAAAATATTTAAAAAAGTTTACAAAAATATTTCAAGAAGCTTTCTGTGTGAATACGACTTGAGCGTCGCGACTGCTGAGCGTCGCAAGCGCCTCTAGAAGGCAGTTGTTGCCGGACTGCTGAAGCATGTGCCACGATCACGCCGCTCACTTAACCTCCTAATTATTAATTCTCAATATACCGCGTTATATCTTTATTCGGCATACGCGCCCACACAACATGGTGTCAGAAGTGCGTCCTACGGGACAGTGTTTTATGTGAAGCTAAGTAAACAAAAAAAAAACTTATCAGGAAGGACCGACAAGGAGAAGATCGACCTTTTATGCTACACAATGAGTGAGAGAGCGGAAGAAATCTTAAATCAGATTTCCCTAGAACTGAGCGACACTACTACATTTCAACAAGTAAAAGAGAGGTTTGAAAATCATTTTGCACTAATGAAAAACATCATTTTTGAACGCTTTAAATTTAATTCAAGAGCACAAAGTTCCGACGAAAGTGTAGATCTGTTTGTGACAGCGCTGCACACGCTTGCTGCAAAGTGCGAATACGGCGCATTAACCCCTTCGTTGGCAGAAGGAAATCCACAAAAAGTGCCCAAACTGGCAGAAAAATTTTTTTCTCTGAAAATTCACACTATGGGGTTTTCGGGTACGCTGAATCCGAATCTGTTGTCAAAACCAAGAAATTCAAAATGGCGTCGTCAATATGGCGGACGAAAATGTGAAATTTTGCTCGATTTCAATAAAAATTGGTATTTTGGGATTTTTGTGGTCGCTGATTACGAATTTATTCTCAAAATTGTTAAATACAAAATGGCGACTACAAAATGGCAGACCAAAATATGAGTTTTTACCCAATTTGCGTGAAAATAGATACCTCACGGTTTCTGAGGTTGCTGATTACGTAACTAATTTCAGAATTGTAAAATTCAAAATAGTGGCACACAAAATGGCGGATCGAAATACAAAAATAGAAAATTACAAAACACGGAATGGCGAATTCAAAATAGCGTTCAAAAACAGGAAATTTCACTTCTTGAGTAAAAATTCATATTTTGGTCCGCCATTTTGTAGTCGCCATTTTGTATTTGACAATTTTGAGATTAAATTCGTAATCAGCGACCACAAAAATCCCAAAATACCAATTTTTATTGAAATCGAGCAAAATTTCACATTTTCGTCCGCCATATTGACGCCGCCATTTTGAATTTCTTGATTTTGACAGCAGATTCGGATTCAGCGTACCCAAAAACCCCCGAGTGTAGCTCGAATTCTAATTTGGAGCGGGTTATATAGAAAAAAAAATAGTTGACGCGTAAACGCGTCAATGCCAGCATTGGCACGAAAAAATTTGACGCGTAAACGCGTCAATGCCAACGAAGGGGTTAAAAGTTGATCTAATCAAAGACCGCCTAGTGATTGGAGTGCGAGACATAAAAACGTAAGAAAGGCTGCAGTTGACCCCAGATCTCACACTAGAGAAAGCTATCACAATGGCCAGGCAGGCATAGACGCAAGCCACGCACGGAAGATTGCTACGCCAGAGCAAACCAGATGACATCTCAGAACGTGCTGCAACAGAGGTTAATAAAATTTCGCACGCGAAAAGAAATAACCATAAAAATTTTGGAAAGCAGAAAACATTCGAGAAGAAAAATCCTGCACCAAATGAATAACACTGCCGTCGATGCGGATTCCCTAATCATCAGGACCATAAGAGGTGCCCTGCACTGCAATCAACCTGCCGCAACTGTAAGAAGACCGGAAATTGGAACCGCGTTTGCGAGTCGCGCACCGTGTACCGCCTAGAAGAATACGACGAGATCGCAGGCGACGCGGCATTTCTTAGAACGGTAGGCCGCAGTCCGCAAAATGTAAACAAAGATTTTGTAATGCGTGTAAACATACCGGAGTTCGCTAATGAACTAGATTTCTTAATAGATACTGGCGCAGACTTGACATGCATTTCGGTTAAAAGCGTTCCTAAGAATTACAAACATAAAATAATTATTCCCGATAAAATTATTTATGGCCCCGATGGCAAAAAGCTTTCTGTAGTAGGATATTGCGAACTTCACTTGATAAAAGATAGCGTTAAGTTAAAATCTAAAGTTTATGTAATTCGAGATTTAAAACACAATCTGTTGGGAAAACCCGAGATAGTTGGTTTTAATTTATTTAAGCAAATAAATGCTACAACCGCAAATGTTTTAAATTCTAGAGTCAACGCGAGAAAAGAGTTTCCACAAGTCTTCAAAGGTCTCAGTCAGTTCAGTAAAGTGATTAAAATACATCTAAAAGACGGTGCTCAACCGTTTGCCATTTCACACCCGCGTACAGTAGCATTGCCTCTTTTACCAAAACTAAAAAAAGTACTTAAAACACTTCAAGCGGAAGGCGTTATTGTACCGGTAGACTTCCCGACAGATTGGTGTAGTCCGATAGTCGTCGTACCAAAAATAAACGGCGGGATACGCATCTGCGGCGACTACACAATTTTAAATAAAAATGTCAAAAGACCTATACACCCGTTAACGAAAATAGACGTAGAATTAGGCAAATTAAAAAACGCGAAAGTCTTCTCAAAGCATGACGCTAAAGCTGGCTACCATCAGCTTCGCTTAGATGAAGAAAGTCAGAAGTTAACAACATTTATCACTCCGTACGGAAGATTTATGTATCGACGTTTACCGTACGGAGTAAATTGTGCGACAGATAATTTTTCTCATCATAGTCGATGATATTTTAATATTCGCGAGAAACACTGAAGAACATGACAAAATATTAAGAGAGGTACTGAAGAGGCTTGAGAGAGCGGGAATCACGCTTAACGCAGACAAATGCATTATCGGAGTTTGCGAAATCGATTTTCTAGGTCATAAGATAACAGAAAAAGCTGTTACGTCGTAGTGACAAATTCGCAAAATGAGTCTTACTTCCCCAGTTTCATCGTTTTTGTTTGTTAGTAAATAATAAACCTAAAAACAATTCGGAGGCACTATCCTTTAAAAAGGCGCACCAAAATCCTGAATTGTATTCTTTTAGGTCTATTAGAAGGAGAAGAGCAAGAAATAAAGGAAAGAAAATTAAAGAAGATAATTAGGATTTTTTTTATTAATGCTTACTTTTATTCAAAGAAATTCTCCTAGGGGGCATTTCTCTCTCTTTCTCTCATAATTTAAATAATTCAATGCTCTCAATTTGTTCTTTTTATATTTACATCATTTATATTAAATTATGATTAAAACTAAATTTTCACTAAATAATGTTTTTTTTTTTCTAAGAAGAAAGTTAATTAAGAAAAGTTTTCGTTTTATTATTAATTTTTTTATTTAGTTATAGAATTTTATCTTTCACTTATCGAAATATTATCCGATTTCTTTCATTCGAGAAATAGGCATAGTTCTGAAGTTAAAGGTTTAGATTGCTTTTAATTGGATTATGATAGTTTGTTTAAATATAAGAATAGAAAAATAAAATATTGTTCCAACATAAATGCGTGTATGGCCGGCTGCGGTGCACGTGTGCGGTGGCGACTTTCTAGAAAGGAGGAAGCAAAAAAAACTAACTCGCGTCTGCGTAGTATTAGCTTAGTAAGAAGCGGCGATTTTACGACTTTTTTTATGGCGGTTAAAGTGGATTTCCCAGAGCGATTTAGGGTGCCTGTCACATTTACATTGACAGTACTGGCAAGTACAGTAAAGAAAAAAAACAAAGTGAGGGTCAACTCCGAATTGCAGGGTGACCGAGCGGGCCTTATTCTTCCTATTCAGTAGGTAACTGATCCCCCGAGATGTTGTTATCCTCTGGGTCAATTCCTCACCAACAAGCATAAAAAGTACTAGTTTGGGAGAATTTCTCAAAGTAGTATTGTGGCGTTAAAATTGGAAAAATTAGGGTACGACGTGACACCCCCAGCCTAAAACGATTACCTGGGGCTAAAGCTCCAGTTATCGAAAAAGCTGAGTGAATATTAAATTGGAAAAAGGGGAAAACGAGCCCCAACCTCGCTCGTTTTAGTGAGGTACTTTCTTATCAGAATGATACAGTGTTTGATATTTTTTTCTCTTTTCACGAAAATAATTGAAAAAAGAGAGAAAAATATGAAAACTACCCCTCCAAGGATAGGGAAAAATGGAGCAGTTTGGAGAGAAAAAAAAATGGAAATTTATTAAGATATAACTTTATACTATATTGAAACGTATCTTATCATCTACTTGGGCGACAGTTCCTTGTGATGTCGTGGTGACTGATGTGCGAGAACTTGGAGTTGGTTTATCGGCTTCAGGTGTGTGAGGTTCATCCTGAGGAATAAGTTCAGGTCCTGGACGGTTATTGCGTGCTGGTTCCCGTGAAATGAGATAGGTTGTTATGGTTCCCCACAGTGCTCCCAGAAGTCGGAAACTCCATCCAAAAATGCTATGTAGAGTATATCCGCGGATAAATATATCTCTTGTTAGTTTAATCCATTGGCAGATTGTAAAGATTGCTATTACTCCTGCACTGATGGTGCCAAAAGCGATAAATTTACCCCACATTCTTTTCCAGGTGGAATCAGCTAACAGGTGTGGGGCTTCTTCATTTAGCCGCTTTAATAATGTTCCCTTGCTATTTGTTATTGGGTAACCAGTTATTTCTCGTGCTATATCGTTGATTATGGCCGCATGTTCAACAGGAAACATGATTCTGTCTCGCAGTTGGCTGAGATCTTGGTCAGTGTAAATTCCGCTTGTAGCTAAATTAGTAGGCTTAATATATTTCCAGGACATTTTGGTCATTGGTTTTAAATATTGTGGTGGCATGACTTCGACTAATTTCGGTAATACTTTATACCAGGCGCTGTCAACCAGATAGTGAGCAGAAAGTAATGTGTTACATGGCACTATTGTACCATGTTCCTTGAGGATGTGAGTACGGGGAGTTAAATATAGAGTCTGATTTTGCCGGGTGACCTGCAACTCTGAGTAATATTCCTCGCCATGCTTAACTTTAAACTCTACTGGCACACATTTTACAATATGTACCACCTCGCCAGCAACTACAGCCATATACCCAGGTCCTTTCATTAAATTGAACGCGAATTTATCAGGAGATTGAGAAGCTATTGATAATGTATTATTGAGGGTTCGTCTTTCTAAATCGCATTTTTGATTAATTACATCACGATATAACTCGTTGATTTGAGCGCGTATGTGGCGCTCAACGTAAACAAATTTTGAATTTACATAAGTGAACATATCTAAATTATTAATAGAGATTTTCTTATTTAGAGCAAACGATTCGCCTTTTTTGTTTTAAAGATTACTAATTTTGGGTGTTCAGTTCTTGTAATTTTATATCCGCATACATTCTCTGTGCCTTTTGCAGCCAAAGCAAAGGTGATATCCTTTGTCCAGAGTGAATAAATAACTTGTCGTTCATCATGATCATTATTTACCATTTTTGAAGCAATACCTTCATATAAAATTCCATAACTATCAAAATTACATGTATTACCGGGTACAGATTTCCAAAATGTATATCCTCCCTCCGAGTCAATGCAGAAATTATCATTTAGGGGACATATTGTACCGGAATTTAAATGAACTATATTATCGCTTATAAAAACGCGAGCCGAGAATTTAGTTAACGTGATTTTGGCAGTTCCTTGAACTACTACAGAATCCCAAGTTCCATAAGGGTCAGAGTAATATTCACCCTGACAGTTCCCGTTATTATCGACAGTTCCGGCGAGGGTGATAGCGTGAGAAACTGTTTGATATATCACGTATGTATTCTATTTCGCCATTACCAACTATTGAATTATGAGAAAACATACCGCACCTATATATAGTTCGATGTATTTCTACTTTACATTGTATAACGTCAGTCTCTCGAAAATCATTAATTTGAAGTAATTGTACATATTGATTAGCTACATTTAAATTGTTTACGGGAATATCGCATTCCCCTACGTTAACTAAAGATAATGTAGTAATATTTAGTATATTGCTACCGCAATCATAACCTATTAGAGCAGAATTTCCTGTAATTAAAGTTAGCAATAAAATAATAATGATCATGATGAAAAGTACTTTAATTTAACCTGTAACAGAAGCAATAATATTAGTTTCGGATTTCTTTTTATTTGTTTTCTTAAGGTCTATTTCATAATTAATATGTGAAATTCCTAATCTATTAGCATGAACTATTTTACTTCCTCTTTTTGTATTAATTTTAACATTGACTTTATTCATGATTTCTAAAATTTTATGAGGGCCAGAGTAATGGTTTCCGAATTTTCCGGGTTTCGGTCCTGAAAGCAAAAACACATAATCACCGACTTTGAAGTTTTTTGGGTTTATGGATCTGTCGTAGTATTTTTTTGATTTTATTTTTGAATTAACAAGATTGTTATAAGTTAATTTTTGAATTCCATTTAACCTAGTCACTAGATCTAGTACATATTTCTTATAAGTGGGAACCAAATCTCCTTCACGAAGAGGCTCGCTAGAAGGTAATCAAGCTAGTTTCCCGAAAATAACTTCATATGGTGTATGTTTTGTGCTTTCTTGTACACAGGTGTTATAATTTAATATAGCAATATCGACCCATTCATCCCATTCGTTATCAGCATCAGTGTATTGCTTTAGGAATTCACTTAAAGCATGATGTGATCGTTCTAAAGAACCATTGGATTGAGGATAAAAAGCAGTTGTTCTTAATTTTTTTATTTTAAACCGCTTTGCTATTCTATTAATTAAACCACTTTTAAAATTTTGTCCTTGATCAGTAGGATTATACGAGGAGAGCCAAAAACGCAAATAAATCTCTTGATAAAAGCATTCGCTATAGTTGAGGAAAGGGTATTTTGCAGGGGTATGGCCATAGAAAATATTAAAAATAAATCTTGTATGGTTAAAATGTATTCGTTTTTATTTTTAGTGGGTTTTAAGGGACCAACTATATCTAAAGCAACTTTATCAAAACTAGTACCAGGAGTATCAGTTATTATTGTTTGGAGTTGACTCCGTGCTACTCGCTAAATTAATATCGAGTAGCTAGTTAGATTATTTAAGTAAATGATTACACAACGATGCCATGAAGTCCTTGTTTTTTATTTTAAAAACAGAGTCTGTGTTTGTAGTCGTGTATGAGCGGTGATTTAGATGCTTTCGAGCGGAGATGAAAACGCGTGTGCTCTCGGTGAGGGTTGAGCAAATTCTGGTTCTAAGTAGTTGAAAAATACTGCAAAATTTTTCTTTGGAGTAGAGTGGGAGTGGAGTGGGAGTAGAGTGGGAATCTTAGGATGTTTTGTGATTGGTTGGAAGGGAAGCACATGAAAAATGCTGGCTGATCGTTAAGGAAAAGGAAAAACTGGTCAATGCTTGTTCGGGAGTAAGTGCGGGAAATACCAATGGTCAGAAAGGAAGGACGGTCATTAGTGCTACAGATGCTGAGTGTCATAAAGAAGGGACGTCGGTAGTTATATTTATTGTATGTTCGTGAGTAACACAAAATGCATGGGATTAAAATGGAAAGAAAAAAGGGATGGGGAAAAACCCGGTGGGCATCTGCGCGGTATTTTTACATGTGAAGTTTTGCTTGGCGTGTTTTTAGATTAAAATATACATAACTATTTCACTAAACATAATTTTTCCTCCCTGGGTCGCAACAATTATCATAGGTTGTTTTGTTTTCAACCGAACTAATTTTTTTAATTGACAATCCAGACATTGTTGAATTCGCCTTTGAATGTCATTTTTTTAAATTTTCCCAGTAATATAATTTTCTAATGCTATAAAAAGTTTTTGTTACACCACGATGTCCTCCTAAAGGACTTTTGTGTAGTTCATCGAAAATTGCTTGTCTTTCATCTAATAGAACAAATTTAACAGTTCCTGCGCAAATTATTATCTCAATTTTTAAATCATGAAAAATGGTATCTATTAAATTTAAAATTTCAGACCAAGAGAAATGTGTTATTATATTACTTTTTGATAAGTTAAAATTTTTTTGATCGTTCTTTTCTAATAAATTTTTTAATATAGTTAATGCCTGTAAGAAATTTTCCTTTAATTGACTTAAAGAATGATTTTCTTTGTTTCCCACACAAAAACCATAATAACAGTTTTTTTTATTTTTAAAAACATTAACCTCACCAACTTGGGGATCTATAGTTTTTTCGACAAGCTTAAATTCAATTAGTTTTTGTGCTCCATCATCACAGGCTTCGCCTGCGTCAGTTATAAAATAGACAATATTTCCAGATCTAAATTGTAAAGGTTCATTAATTGTAACAAATTTTCCTGTAATAATCATATCCGTACCTTGTTCAATGACAGCTTCTTCCAATTCCTCGGTTATAATCGGTTCATTAATTTTACTTAAATCGTTGACTGAATTATTTTCTGGTTCGTTGATAGTGGATGTATGAGGGCTTTGAATATCTGTATTTTGTACTTGAATTTCCTTGTGATCATTAAGTTCCTGTTGTCCTTTTTGTGCTCTGGTGACTACTTGAACTATAGGATTCCTAGACAGACTATCAGCGTTAGAATTTAATTTTCCAGGTTTATAGATTACCTCATAATCGTATTCAGATAACTTAAATCGCCATTTTTTAATTCGAGTATTTAAATCGGCTGTTTTAAACCAGATAAGTGGTTGATGATTGGTTATAATGGTAATTTTTCTACCGTAAACATAATTCCTAAAAGTTTCTACACTGTGCAGAACTGCTAAAGTTTCCTTTTCATAAACTTCAAAATTTAATTCACAACCGTGCAATATTCTAGAGGTATAGGCAAAAGGTCGATCTTTTCCTATTTCACCTTGCGAAAGAACACCTCCAACTGCATAACCAGATGCATTAGTTGTAATATTATAGGGTTTATTTAAGTCCGGGAATTGCAATACTGGGGCTTCACAAAGTAGTTTCTTTAAATATTCAAAAGTATTATTTGCTTCATTATCCCATGAAAACTGGATATCTTTTTGTAATAACTTGTCAAGTGACTTTCTATAGTCTATAAATACTTATATGTTCAAAATTTGTTGCCTATGGACCCTTCGTATAAAAAAATGAACAAGGAAAGTATTCAGTTGGTATTTTGTACAAAAAATCACTTGTCAAGAATAAAAATATATATACATATATATACATGTGTACACATCCACAGTATACTTAACACCTACAGCTATCATTTTAGATGGATGCTGATCAAATTTTGCATTTTATAATTTTATTTTCATTTTGGAAGCTGTACTAAAGTCGCAGTTGAATGGTAAATTCAATTCACGATTTTCTCTTCTCCTACGACTGATGAAATATTCAAATATTTTCCTTTTACTAGCCAATGGTTATTGGAATATTCAAATATTTTCCTTTTACTACTAATGATTTATTGGAGATTCTTGGTCGTCACTTGTACATCTTTCTTCATAATTACTATTGAAAATTTTTTATAGTATAGCAATAAGGTTAACAAGAACAAACAATGTACCTGCATGCTTTTAACTAATAGTAAAGTGTTCCCAAAGAGTATAATAGGTAAAGAGTATTAAATATTAAGGGGATGCCGAACATAATTTCCGCGCTCTACTGTATCGAAAATTCTCTATATTCTCTGCTATAGCATCTAATGTAAATTTGATTTTTCAAATAATTTTAAAACGGCTTTATTAATGGCATTTCTGATTGCATCAAAATATTATATTTATAATTCCTAGAATGTGCGTAGACTTCTTTTTTGGTTGATTTCATTTCCTATTGCTGAAAATACTGACTTATTTTTCAATTGGAATTGAAATAAGCCAAAAAAGAAGTCTACGCACATTCTAAGAATTATAAATAATGTTTTGGTGCAATCAGAAATGGCATTAAGAAAGCCGTTTTAAAATTATTTGAAAAATCAAATTTGCCTTAGAGGTTAGCAAAGAACATAGAGAATCGTCGGTATAGTAGAGCGCGAAAATTAAGTTAGGCATCCCCTTAATATGCACTTTATAAAATATAAAACCTGGGTGTACGTGTGCTTGCAATCTATTTTTATCATTTTACAATAAATATGCTTTTCTTATACTTGTGATCTAAACAGTTATGATAGAACAAAGTTTAAGATGATTTGTTTTAAAAAAAACATATGTACTCCCTGTTGAAAATATTCAGCTGGAAATCCAGGTGGATTTTCCAGTTGGAAATCTATGCATGGACTGGATTCCAGCTGGATTTCTGGGGAATGCAGGTGCAATTTATACCTTGATTTCGAATCAATTTAGGTGGATTTAATGGATATCCAGATGGAATTTCCATCTGGATGGTTGAATTTATCCAATAAATCCACCTAGATTGATTCGAAATCAAGATTTAAATTGCAACTGCATTCCCCACAAATCCAACTGGATAAATTCAACCAAGGTTCCCCAGAAATCCATCTGGAATATCCAGCTGGAAATCCAGGTGGAAAAACCAGCTGGATATCCAGGTGGAAAATCCAGCTGGAAATCCAGCTGGAATCCAGTCCATGCATGGATTTCCAGCTAGATATTTTCAACAGGGAATGCATGTGGGTATTTATATTGTTTAGTAATGGTTGGTTCATCATCTAATGTAGGGATTCTATGCATTGTAGCGTTAGTACCTACTAACTTGTCACCAGGTAGATAAAAATTATCTCTATATTTTTCAAATAGATTAAATATATATTCCTTTTCTACGTTATCCACATGTTGTGTACGAATTAAATCTTTAATATTTATTTTGTTGCAAGAATAAATCTTTTTAAAGCAGGAATCAACTAATGATAAATCTTTATCTTTAAGATTATTTAAACAAGAATATTCGCAATCCAAGTCTTTAAAGGTTAACTCAAAGGAATTGAATGTTTAAAAGCAGGGTTGAAATGGAGATCAAGAATATCGTTAGAGTCATTTTTTATTAAGCATTGAGCCTAAAGTGACTGGAGCAATATTGCAAAATTCATTAGGTAGGACAAAAAAAAGTATTGGTATTTTCATTACTTTGCAGGTTACCGTTCCTAAAGGTTTTATTAGTTTGTTATTGATTCCACGTATGAAAAATTCAGAAATTAAAGGTTCATATAGGTCTGTAACTAATTTTTCTGAAATAAGATTAACTTCAGAACCGGTGTCTAGAAAAAATTGCTCTTCTTGATTTGTAAGAGTAGGTAAACTAATAATAGGTAAATAAATGATTTCAGATGACTTTGTTGTTACATTAGCCGTACGAGCATGTTCTACTACACTCCAAAAATGAGTGTCTTGGTGAATTCTTACTGAGAAATTATTTATAATAAAATTTTTATTTTTGAAATCTAAAACGGATTTATTTTTTAAGAAAAACTCAGAACATAAAATTCCTTGTTAAGGTAGAGGTAGATTGTCCGGGACTACCAGAAAGTTAGCAGTAACCCCAATAATGTTAAAGGTAACTGAACCTTGACTTAAATGTGGTGAACTTCCAAAACCTATTAGATCTGTTTTCTTTGTCCAGTCGATAACAAAGGATTCATGTATTGCGCTTTTCTTTATTGTATTTACTTCAGAACCTGTATCTAACATAAGATTAATTGGTTTGTTATGATTTAAAAATTTAAACTCAATGTAAGGGATTAATCTTCCGGGATATTTTAACTGGATGGTGGCATTTCGAACAATGCCTCGCCGGTGGTTAAGTGCGAGCGCTTCTGTGTTATTGCAGAAGTCTCCGGTGTTACGTTCTTGATCGGGAGACTCTGCGCGTTTTCCGATCTGCTATTGTTATATTCTCGCTTTTTACATTCTTCAATAGAATGTCCGGCCGTTTTACAGTATTTACAAAAAATATCGTTAGATTGAGAAAAAGAAACCGGGTTTTTTACTCTTTTACAAGTGGCTGCAGTGTGACCAATGGCACTGCACAGCTGGTAATTTAATTGAGCACGAGTCTCTATTTTTGATTTGTTTAAATACAAAGTACACTCGCTAGCTTCATGTCCTGCTTTGTCACATATCTGACAGTTTTTAGCATTAAAAGGAGTGGTGAATTTAAGGCAAGTTGTTGCTATGTGGCCAGATATTTGGCATAATTGACAGGTTACATTACTGAGTTTAAAACAATTTTCTGAACGATGGTTATTTTTACCGCAATGTGAACATTTTGTGTCGCAATTTTTCATATCATGACCATCTTTCTGACATATGTCACAAAAATTTATTCTACGAGATTGGTTTCTAAAATCCTGATTTCCTTTTCTTAAACGACGTTGAGCATATAATTGTTTCTCGATTTTAATTGCGTTTTTCTATAGTTTCACCAATGTTACCCTCTATGGGCAATCTCTGCTTAATTTCGGGATTAAGTCCCTTTTTGAAACTATCTAATACAATTACTTCCGTACTAATACGATTGGCATTACTAATTTCCCTATCTCGAAGTTTATAAGCCTCCAGGATTTGATTTCCTATTTCGCGCATTCTATTGGCGTATGCGATTACACTTTCGTTGTCAAATTGGTATTGGTTACCTAATTCTCCTAGTAGTTCCTGGACTGAACGCGAAGGACCGTAAATTGATTTTATATAATCTTTTAATGCTTCGATGGTATTGAAGTCTTCATTGGCAATACAAATTCGGGCTTCCCCAAGAATCCGAGCTTGA
>JACCID010000487.1:0-52888 GCA_018906775.1 Sycophila sp. Sp_5 | reverse complement strand
AAAGATGTATTCAAAGAAATAGTGAAGGAGTGGTTAGGACAAAAAAGTAATGGGAAATTTCGAGATGACCATTAATGCATTACAAATGTAATATTAATTTTTTTCGGCCATTACACATTACAAAAGTAATGGGAAAATTTCTAGCTGACCATTACACATTACAAAAGTAATAGAATATTTCAAGCCGACCATTACGCATTACATAAGTATTGGGAAATTTCAAGCCGACCATTACGCATTACATAAGTAATGGGAAATTTCGAGCCGACCATTACACATTACAAAAGTAATGGGAAATTTCTAGCTGACCATTACACATTACAAAAGTAATAGAAAATTTCAAGCCGACCATTACGCATTACATAAGTAATGGGAAAATTTCGAGCCGACCATTACCCATTACATCAGTAAAGAGAAATTTCGAGATGACCATTAATGCATTACAAATGTAATATTAATTTTTTTTCGGCCATTACCCATTACATCAGTAATAAGAAATTTGGAGATGACCATTAATGCATTACAAATGTAATATTAATTTTTTTTGGCCATTACACATTACAAAAGTAGTGGGAAACTTCTAGCTGACCATTAATGCATTACAAATGTAATATTAATATTTTTTCGGCCATTACACATTACAAAAGTAGTGGGAAATTTCTAGCTGACCATTAATGCATTACAAATGTAATATTAATTTTTTTTCGGCTATTACCCATTACATAAGTAATGGGAAATTTCGAGATGACCATTAATGCATTACAAATATAGTATTAATTTTTTTTCTGCCATTACCCATTACATAAGTAATGGGAAATTTTGAGCCGACCATTACACATTACAAAAGTAATGGGAAATTTCTAGCTGACCATTAATGCATTACAAATGTAATAGAAAATTTTTAACTGATTTTTTAAAACAGCCCTGAAATCAGATAAATTGCTCGACGTGCCGTCCATCACGTTTGAGCACCAATTTGGCTCGCCTCCTAAGGTTGTTCGTTGCTCTGTGAATTACCAGTTCGTCTGCCGCTACTGATGCGAACGCTGCATCAATGCGTCGGCGGCACTCATCCCTATCGCGGACAATGTTCTTGTCTACGATCTCTTTAATATAACCCCACAGAAAGTAATCTAGTGGGGTTATATCAGGAGATCGTGAAGGCCAGTGAATGGGTCCTCCGCGGCCAATCCACCGATCTGGATACACCATATCGAGGTGGTCCCTCACATCCCGTGTAAAATGCGGAGAATTGCCATCGTGATGAAAGAGTATATTTTGCCGGCGCTGCAACTCCAAATTCTCCAGCAATCCTGGCAGCTGGTTCCTCAAAAACTGGAGATATGCCGCACCATTCAAGCGAGGAGGAAGGTACACTGGCCCAATCTATATGAATCATACGGGAATAATATAAAAATACATAAAATTAAATAATCAATAATACTTGTTTTTCAATAAAATACATATAATTTGTCCGTTCACAATTCCGGCCCAGACGTTAATGTTCAGTCTGTGCTGAAAGTGTACCACTCTGGTCATTCGTAGATTTTCTTCAGACTAGTAGTGGTAATTGTGCTGATTAAATAGCCCAGATGTTATAAATATGCACTCGTCCGTAAAGAAAATATTTAGTAAAAAATTTGGGTTTGCTCGCAATTGCGCCAGCAAACCTCCACAAAAATTATCTCGGTGCTGAAAATCTGCGGGCAGCAAGTCTTGCACAGATCGGTAATGGTAAGGATGCCTGCCAGCATCTCTTACCACACCATGCACCTGACTATGGCACAGATCCAGTTCCCGAGAGCTATAGCGAGTGTACTGGTGGTTGAGTCGGCATTAAAATTTCTGAGCATTCTCTCCTCAATTGCCGCATTCAACACTCGGCGATGACGTCCAGCAGGTTCATTAGTGGGCATAACAAAAGCATCTCGATTTTGTTTTAAGGCGCACGAAGTCCGCCGATCGCGTTCCTGGAAACGACGCCCGCTAGCGGCGGCACCCATTCCAGGGAACAAAAATTGATTATTAAATATTTTAAATGGTTACCCACAATTAATAATTTTTGCTTAAGTTCAATTAGAGGCAGCAATCGTACATAAAATTTTACATTATGTAATTTATTAATTGAATAATTAATTTTAATATTTCTTTTTAAAGTCCCCGACATAAAAAAAAAAAAATTTCCCCGCTTGTCCTGGCTACCGCATTGACGAAACACGGACATACTCACTTGCTCCTCTTTTGGGGATGTTAGATCAAAAAGATCCCCGAGAGAGAACCAACGAAACGGTTTAACCTGTAGGGGACGGGAATGCCACTATAGTGGCTCGACCATGGATAGACATTCTACATATGAGTATTTCCCAATATTAGATACACATATTATGTGTTTTTTATAGAAAATACTGAGAAATTCAAAATTCCGAAATTCCCCGTCCTCTAAAGGTTAAAGCGAGCAGAAGCGGGCGCACTCGCTTGCTTCTCCCTCGGGGATCTGTAAGTGTTCAGATCCGCGAGCGAGAAATGAGCAGCGTGCCCGCCTTTGTCCGTTACAGCAAAAAAACGGGCAAAAGCGGGCGCATTCTCTCGCTTCTCTCCCGGGGATCTGTCGGTTTTCAGGTCCCCGAGGGAGAAGCATATATCCTACAGATCCCCGATAGAGATGAGCCGTCTGCCCGCTTTTCCTCGCTGCTGGAAATAAACGGTGAAAAGTGCGCGAGTGTGCGTGCGTGTCCGTGCGCCGACAGGCCCGCGAAGTGGAGGGGGGGGGGGCATGGCAAAGCTTCCGTGCAGCGAGCAAACGGGAACGTCACGCCCAAGCCACTCGCCCCGCTGGAAAAAGCCCCGCCCACCAGCGCCCGTCCGCGCGCTGATTTGCTAATTATCGGAGTTTTTCATTAACCATAACTCGATAATTAGCCATAATTACGAAAAATCGCAAAGGGAAAAAAGTGATACTAATGCGATTCTGTATACGGATATACTAGTCGTGCCAGTTATTTTTTGAACTCCATGTATATGGTCTTAAGGACTTGGTCGATAGTGGCCGCATGGTACACTTGTGCGGCCACCGGCAGAAAATTTTTTTCCATTACAGCAGTGTTTGGTGAAGATAAAGAAACGGTGAAGATAGTAGAAGAGGCAAGAAGAACAGTATAAGTATCAAATAAGATATAAATGTTAAGAAGAAAAGGCATAATTTGGACTGCGAAAAAAAAAATATGTGACTAGAGTGAAAGAGGTTAGGTTTATGTGAACAAGCACATGTGTACAATAGGTGCGAAGAGGACAGGAAACAAGAAAAGTGAGGACATAAAGAAAACACGAGTATGGAACAAAAGGCTAAGAAGAAAGAAGAGTTGGAACAGAAAAATATGAGGAGAAAAGTCATCTAAGGCAGTCAACATTAGATAAAGCAATTGAGAAGAGAGAAGGAAAGAAAAAAGTAACGGACAGGAGAACGGACTTAGATATTCTAAGAAAAGTATTAAGTGAGAAAATACTGACACTGAAAAACGAGAGGTTGGAAATGGAGAAACTGAAAATCACTCTACAACAGAAGGAAATGAATATGGAGGATAGGATGGAGAAATTAGAAAAAAGATTGGAGAAAATTGAGAAGAAAATGAAAGAAGAAAGAAGAGAATGGTTTTCATCGGTGGGAGAAGAAGACAGCTACGGAAGGAGGAGGATAGATGGCGTTACCTTAGCAGCAGAGGGAGCAGGGAGCGACACGGAAGACGGCAGATCAAGTGTGGCGTAAGTGTGAGAAGCGGGAGAAGTAGGGATAGCGCTTGGAGTATGGGAGATGCAGAGGTAGGCAGAATAAAAAAAATAATTAAAGAAAAAGATAGGAAAGATAGGGAAAGGAATATTGTTATTAAGGGTGGGAATTGTGAACAGGTAAATTTAGGGGAAGGGATAAGAGGAATGATTGCTGATAGGTTAGGATTACAAATTAAAATCAAAGCAGTATGGAAAGGAGGGAACGTGATAGTAGCTAAACTTGAGAGTGTCGAAGAAAAAAAAAGTAACGTGTGTTACAAAAATAACTTATGTTACGAGGATAGGAAAAGACAAGAGGAAATAGCAAAATGGGTAAGATTGAGGAGAGAAGAGGGGCGGGCCATGAGGATAGGGATAGGGAAAATTTTTGCGGAAGGGAAAAGTCAAAATGCAAGAACACGTGTCACGATTAGATGAGATTAATGTAGTTTATGTGATTTTTTGTGGCACCAACACACGCGAAATTCAAGTATGTGTGAGCACGTAGCACGATTAGTTGCTGTATAAGGTTAAGAAGATCCTAATACAATTGAGGCGATACTGCGCTTCTTGAATCTCTTGCCTTGTGCACAAGCACACATGAATTTGGCAAGCGTTGACATCACGTAAGCTAACGTAAGCTACATTAATGTCATCTGATCGTGCCACGTCTTCTTGCATTTTACCTTTTTAGTCAGCAATGAAAAAAATAAACAAAGAAGCTAAATTATGCTCGGTGAGCAACAATTCGTGCATTTTAGTGGAATCCATAAATGAAAACGAGCCGTCTAATAACAAACCTTTAACCAACACTGGATATTTGAATTGGTTATTAGAAGAAAAAGGTTTGAATATTTCATCAGTCATAGAGGAAGAGAAAATCATCAATTTGAATTGGCCATTCAACTGCAGCATTAGTACAGCTTCCAAAAAAAAAAACAAAATTATAAAATACAAAATTCGAGCATCATCCAGCTAAAATGATACATTTAGATGGTAAGTAATATATTATGGATATATATATATATATATATATATATTTATTTATTTACTCTTGTCAAGTAATTGTTTGTACAAAATTCCAACTGTAAGCTTTCCTTGTTCATTTCTATATACGATGGGTCCATGGGAGAATAATTTTGAGCATATAAGTATCTAGAGTAAAGAAAGTCACTTGACAAGTTATAATAGGGAATACATAAGAATCGAAGGGAAAATACAATGTGTACAAGACAAATAATTGTAAGCGCATAAAGATATTCACTCACAGAAGAATATTTTCTCTTAATTTTGTAACAAAGGTATTGCTCGACAGCGCGAGCAATAGCTTTGTTACAAAATTTAAGTCGGTACGCTACGTGCGTATATTTAGCATATACTTGCGTTAGCGCGACCGCGACGGCCGGAGAGCAAGTGTGCTCCCGAGCGTCCCCACTACGCGACGCCTTCCCACCCGCGGGAAGACGTCGTCATGACAACCGGTCTCTCCCACCGAGCGCGCCTCGAGTCGAGCGGCTCGGAGCGTGCGGGAGCTGACTGCCGCGAGCAGTCCACTCGGCGCACTGAGCCGAGCTCCAACCATAAGGGGAGATTGTCGCACGTAATGAGTGCGTACAATTGGGCTTGCCGCGATCCGTAGGGAATCGATATTTGCGTTGCGATAAAAGTTTATATTCCTTTTCTGTGTTTTTTAGAATTACCGATGCGGAGGGCAGGACGAAGCCCTATTGATGTAGCGAACAAGCGCGCTCGATAGATTAAGCGAATTTGGTTTTTTTTTGTATTATTTTATTTTTAACTTCTTTTTCATTATGTTACGTGCATACGTTACAGCATTGTACACCATGATGCGCCGTCATGGAAAGATTGGAGCCGAAGAGCAGCTCGACAATCTATATTATAATATGAGACCGGAGTTACGGCTATACGTTAGCCGCGATAGTATAGAATCATCGGTAGATTTGATTAGGAAAGTAGAGCGAATAGAGCAAACGCTCAAATTAATAAAGATTGAAGAAAAAAAACCCGCAATGAATAATCAAGCAAAGTTAACGCGGTGAATGATGCGCCATATGATAGGTCGAAGGCTTGCTGGAAATGTAAGCAGCAAGGCCATTCGAGACAATTGCAGGAATAAATGACGTAAATTCTGTTCGTTTTGCGGAAGAGATAATGTATTCACACGAGATTGTGCATGTCATACGGCACAACCGACGGGAAACGGAGCGCAGGCCGAGACAAATGCAGCGGCAGAGCCTCGGCCGAATTAACCCTTTCATACCGAGACCCCTTTCCCGGGTGACTTCTTTTTTTAATATTTTATTCGTAAAGGCTTCAACGAAGGTCAATCAGCCGTTTTTTTTTTTTTTTTTTTTCAAAACTATCGTTCAGTACTATTTTTCAAGTGGGTCCTGGAGGACCCATACGGTCGTAAGGGAATTTTTTTTTTTAATCAAACATTTTTTATATTTAAACAAATTATATATTTAACAGAAATTTGTACATTATACATTTATATTATTATAAATTTATACATTATATTTATATATTACTTAATAATAAGTCTCAAAAAAACATAATTAAGAAAGCCCAATACGCGGCAAGTGAATGTTATGTATATTCAAAAATAATACTGATACGGTTCTTCATAACACGGCTAGCTGTTTTAGATAGCCAGCGGAGGTCTACCTGTGTACTGTCACGCGGTGAAAAGAATGTAAACACCATGCGACATAGTGCCAAAGATTTTCCATGCAGACTCTACTTTCTTGTACGTATATATTATCGAATCGTTATATTTTCTTGTCGGTACGACCGACTGGGTCCTGTAGGATCCACTACCTTTACGTAAGATGCCCCGTCACCAGCATTATGTTTTTGAACTTGGAAAGTGATAAATTTTTAGTACGTTGCCTTATCAACAAGATCCACTCCTCAGAATAAAGAAAAATCTCCATTAACCCTTTTTTATTGAAAAATAAACCATTAACGACTCGAATTTTCGTGAAGTCCCAATTTTCATCACCGACCGCTTTTTTAACGTACTAAACGAAACGGACAAAAAACAAAAAAATTTAATTTTAATGGCCAGAGGGCTTCTTCTTGAATGAAAGAACACGACTAAATCGTTAGATTTAAGAAATTATTTAATTTCAGTTTTCTACAGCAACGTGAATAAAGTGGGTCCTACAGGACCCATACGGTACGAAAGGGTTAAAAGATTCGCGCTTATTTGTAAATGTAAATGTCGGTAAACATAAATACAATGCCCTGATCGATACCGGTGCAAATTTTTCATGTGTTAGCCAAATGACAGCGAATAAAATAAAGAAAATCACGGGTAGAATAAAGAAAATTAAAAGAATAGCGGCTGTAGCTAATGGCCAGCTAGTAAAGATTAATTTTTGCTGGGTTGGAAAAATAAAAGTTTATAACAAAACCACTTTGGCAAAATTATTTATTATACCGGAGTTGACTCAGGATTTATTGTTGGGCATGGATATAATAGAAAAACTAGAACCTATTTTTTATTTAAATAAAAAACAACTATTACCGACATTTACAATTCAAGAAATTTGTAACGTAACCGACGAAGTAGGGATAAAAGCACTCACTGAAGATCAAAAAAAGAGATTAGATGCTTGGATTAAAAGCGAAAAAGAAGAAATGCAGAATATGACAGGATGCACGCCAGTAATCCAGCACAACATCAAGCTGATCGACGAGACACCGATAAAACAGAAGTAACGACCGAGAAATCCAGTAATTCAGAAGACTATCCACGAAGAAGTCAAGGAGATGCTGGAGGCAGGGATAATAAGAAGATCGACTAGTCCTTGGAGCTCGCCAATAGTATTGGTAAAAAAGAAAGACGGGAAAATGCGTTTCTGCGTAGATTTTCGGAAAGTCAATTCGGTAACAGCCAAAAACGCGTATCCGTTGCCATTTTTAAATTCGATGCTCGATCGTCTTCAAGGAGCACGGATATTATCATCCATTGATTTAAAGAATGGATATTAGCAAGTGGCATTGGACGAAAAAAGTAAAGAGATCACTGCATTCACAGTACCCGGCTTGGGACTGTTTGAATTTAACGTGATGTCATTTGGATTGCATTCTGCAGGTGCAACCTTTCAACGGCTCATGGACATGATTATCACTCCAGATATGGCCGAAAACGTATTCGTATATCTGGATGATATCATAATAATTTCCGAAACTTTCGAAAAGCATATGAAATGGCTAAAGATCGTTTTCGAGAAATTAAAGAATGCAAATCTGAAACCGAATTGGGATAAATGTTGTGTAATTTTTTTTATAAGGCTCATATTTTTCGAGAAATAAATTGTCAAAGTATTTTTATTGGTTTGAAAAAATTATTAAACAAAAAGTGCAAAAAATCATTAAAAGAATACGCATGAATTTTTCCAGAAGTATTCGGGTAAATTTCAAAATTTTCAAAATTCACTATTTTTGAAAAATTCTAAAATGGCTCCAAAATTTTTAAAAAAATTCATACATGTTTATTGAATGATTTTAAACATTTTTTGTTATATAACTTTTTTTCGTAAGGTTCAAACTTGTCAAGAAAAAAAATCATGAAATTTAACATTATGCTGTTTCACAAAAACCGCCATTTTGGAAAAACTAAAAGAAAAAAAAAGGTTCCCTACCAGTGTTTTGAAAACTTTGGAGTTCGAGGACTCGATTTTTGGCAGTACTTTGCTTATTTGAATACAGCAACGTTAGTCAAAATCGATTTAAAAAAAAAAAAACGTTAAAAATTCATGACTTTTTTTTTTTAAATGCAAAAATAATTATGATTTTGACTTTTTTTTACAAAATAAGTGCCAGATTCTGAAAGAGCATCACCAAAAACCCCTTATAAAGGAGTTTGAATAAAAACAGATATTTTTTTCTAACAGCGTAGTGGGCTTGAAGTTTTGCGTCCCAATTTCCCATTTTGCGCGTTAATGGGTTAAGTTTCATTTTCGTATTGCGTAAAAACTTCGTTTTTTTATGGGAGGGGGTAATGTAACAAAGGTATTGCTCGACAGCGCGAGCAATAGCTTTGTTACAAAATTTAAGTCGGTACGCAACGCGCGTATATTTAGCATATACTTGCATTAGCGCGACCGCGACGGCCCGAGATCAAGTGTGCTCCCGAGCGTCCCCACTACGCGACGCCTTCCCACCCGCGGGAAGACGTCGTCATGACAACCGGTCTCTCCCACCGAGCGCGCCTCGAGTCGAGCGGCTCGGAGCAAGCGGGAGCTGACTGCCGCGAGCAGTCCATTCGGCGCACTGAGCCGATATTTGCGTTGCGATAAAAGTGTATATTCCTTTTCTGTGTTTTTTAGAATTGCCGATGCGGAGGGCAGGACGAAGCCCTATTGATGTAGCGAACGAGCGCGCTCGATAGATTAAGCGAATTTGGTTTTTTTTGTATTATTTTATTTTTAACTTCTTTTTCATTATTAATAAAAGTGTCGAACAGTTGTAATATAAATACAAGTGTAGTGAGTTATTTATTGAGTTATTTATCCTCGCATAGTGAAAAATCCGTATTATTATTGAAAGTACCGCGTAAAGGGGTTTGCGAGCGCATTGAGCTCGTTTCGTATTAGAGTTGTGCGCGTATTGAGCGTGACAGCTTGGGGTTGTAACAGGCGTATTGAGCCTGTTCGCGAATAGTATTCCTGGACGTATTGAGTTCAGGAATAACCGGGACACCTTCTCCTACCTCATAGAAAACCCGATTGTTACAATTTTCTTTTCTCAAGATATTTAAAGGTACAATGATTTTCTCCTATTGTCCCATCATATAAAGAAACAAACAAGAAAGTCTTCAATTAGTATTCTGTAAAAAAAGTTACTCGATATGCTATAAAAGGGAATTCAAGACACAAAAAAAGAAACTGGATTGACCGGTGTAAATATTTGTATCACCTGGACCCTTTGCATAAAGAAATCTACAAGAATAATCTTAATTTTGTATTCCGTACCAAAAATGAGTAAATGTTAAAAAAATTGACACGGGTTAATATAATTTCTTTTTTTGAGTCTTGTATTCCCTTTTATAGCTTGTCAAGTGATTTTTTTTTACAAAATACTAACTGACTTTCCTGTTCATTTCTTTAGCCGATAGGCCCATTAGAGAACATTTTTGAAAGTATAAATATCTGGAGAAAAGAAAGTCACATGCTAAGATGTAAAGGGGAATACAAGACTCAAAAAAAAGAAATTATATTGACCGGTGTCAATATTATTATCATTTGCTAATTTTTGTACGGAATACAAAATTAAGATTATCCTTGTTGATTTCTTTATATGAAGGGTCCAGATGATAAAAATATTTACACCGGTCAATCCAATTTCTTTCTTTGGTTCTTGTATTCCCTTTTATAGTTTGTTGAGTGACTTTTTTTTACAAAATACTAATTGAACACTTTCTTGTTGATTTCTTTATAGGATGGACCAATAGGAAAAAATCTTTGAACGTATAAATGTCTGGAGAAAAGATAATCAATAGACTAGAAATATAAGTGAATTCAAGACTAAGAGAAAATGTAATCTTCATTGACTCAAAATTTTAATTCGCTTACAATTATTTGTCTTGACCATAGACAATATTTACCCTTCGAGTCTTGTATTCCTTTTTATAACTTGTCAAGTGACTTTCTATAGTCTATAAATACTTATATGTTCAAAATTTGTTGCCTATGGACCCTTCGTATAAAAAAATGAACAAGGAAAGTATTCTGTTGGTATTTTGTACAAAAAATCACTTGTCAAGAATAAAAATATATATACATATATATACATGTGTACACATCCACAGTATACTTAATACCTACGCTATCATTTTAGATGGATGCTGATCAAATTTTGCATTTTATAATTTTATTTTCATTTTGGAAGCTGTACTAAAGTCGCAGTTGAATGGCAAATTCAATTCACGATTTTCTCTTCTTCTACGACTGATGAAATATTCAAATATTTTCCTTTTACTACTAATGATTTATCGGAGATTCTTGGTCGTCACTTGTACATCTTTCTTCATAATTACTATTGAAAATTTTTTATAGTGTAGCAATAAGGTTAACAAGAACAAACAATGTACCTGCATGCTTTTAACTAATAGTAAAGTGTTCCCAAAGAGTATAATAGGTAAAGAGTATTAAATATTAAGGGGATGCCGAACATAATTTCCGCGCTCTACTGTATCGAAAATTCTCTATATTCTTTGCTATAGCATCTAATATAAATTTGATTTTTCAAATAATTTTAAAACGGTTTTATTAATGGCATTTCTGATTGCATCAAAATATTATTTATAATTCCTAGAATGTGCGTAGACTTCTTTTTTGGTTGATTTCATTTCCTATTGAAGAAAATACTGACATTTTTCAATTGGAATTGAAATAAGCCAAAAAAGAAGTCTGCGCACATTATACGAATTATAAATAATGTTTTGGTGCAATCAGAAATGGCATTAAGAAAGCCGTTTCAAAATTATTTGAAAAATCAAATTTGCCTTAGAGGTTAGCAAAGAACATAGAGAATCGTCGGTATAGTAGAGCGCGAAAATTAAGTTAGGCATCCCCTTAATATGCACTTTATAAAATATAAAACCTGGGTGTACGTGTGCTTGCAATCTATTTTATCATTTTACAATAAATATGCTTTTCTTATACTTGTGATCTAAACAGTTATGATAGAACAAAGTTTAAGATGATTTGTTTTAAAAAAAGCATATGTACTCCCTGTTGAAAATATTCAGCTAGAAATCCAGGTGGATTTTCCAGCTGGAAATCCACCTGGATTTCTAGCTGGATTTTCAACCTGGATATTTTCAACAGGGTGTATACATAGGTACTTTTGTAATCCAAGTCCATTTCTGGGCCAAGAGGCCGAAATAAATGAATTAATAATAAAATTATACAGGGTTGTCCATCTCAAGTGACCCACCTAAATATCTCCGTTGGTAAGGCGAATAGAAAAAAAATGTTCAAACAAAAGTTGTTCAGGACAAAGGGGGACACCTAACTGTAGCATTAGTTTTGACCTTGATTTCAAATTTGAAGGTCAACTTTTGTTTTTTAAATAGGAAACCCTATTTCTGATACCGGATTTTGGAAGAACATAAAATTTAGAGTCAAAAGTGTTTTTAGCATTTTTTTGACTAAACGCATGGTTTCTGAGAAAAAAATTGGCTAATATTTAAACATTTTTAAACTCTTTAATTTTTTTCTCGAAAACGATGCATCTAATCGAAAAATTACTAAAAATATTATTGATTTAGAATTGCATGAAAAAGAAGGAGGTATTTTTTATTTCTCTAATTTTCAGTTTTTTAGAATATTGTTTTTAAGACAATTGCACAAAATTAATGAACGCGCGCGCTGTTTGGACAGTTGCCCACACACACACACACGCGCGCGCGCGCGCGCGTGAACACACACTTGCGCACGTTGCGCTACACTGATATAAGCGAGAAACGCTTCTGAACGCGTCTGTCTAGAACACACGCACTCCCCCTACCTTGGTCGGCCAACCCACTCTCGCTCTCGTTCCCACGAACTTCCTCGGCTTAGAGCAGCTTGATGGCACCAAGACCCCTCTTCTCCTTCTCGCCACCCTCGTTGTATGTCGGCTCGACACCTCGTAGGCGAACCGAAACGGCACTTCTTGTTTGGAGATCAACCGACGCGGTCGATCACCCGGATTAATCTGACATTGTCTCATATTTTGCAATGAGCGCCTCTAAGTTTTCCCCCCGCCTGCCTCATGTGTTGCTCCTATCCTCGCACTTTTGCAGTGCGAGTCTTTAGATCAAGCCATGACAGTATACAGTTTTTTCAGTATTTAATGATAATTTATTGAGTACTAGCCAAGTCGCAATAATTTTGAAATACCTGTTCTTTTTTCATTCTACTTCATTCAATTTTTTTCCTGTAACCGTTATTGCTGTATTTTGTCGTGTTCTTTTAATTCACTTAGTTCATAATTTATGTAAATTATGAAGGGGACTCGTTATTGTACCTTGCGGTACAGCAGTCTTTAGCTCGTTAAGGCCGAGAATGCCCCTCCCGGTATACCACTCTTTCTGCTATCATAACTTGTGCAATATTTTCGCATTATTAACAACTTTTTATCTCATTTTCCTGCACGCCATTTATAAGGTGAGATCTTAAGCTTAAAGATAGTGCATCTTTCAATTTTTTTAAAGTCACGACTACTCGCGTTACTGATGCAACTTTTCTGATTTGCCGCGTCTTTTTCGTCGTCTCGAAGCTGCCGGCGACGCCGCCGTAGAAGCAACGACGTGTGTGGTAATTTTTGGTGCTGATAATTCGTCATAGTCGAGTTTTTGGCGCTTGCTTGCGTTGCTGCACGTGCCACTTCTAATTGCCGTGGCTGCTGCTTTTTCGGCCGTTTTACGACGACGTCTGGTCAGTAGCTCGACGAACAGCCAGCCTTACTCCTCACAAATGCCCTTAAAAGTCTCTTGTGTCGACAAATGCTTGCCGTAATTTTGGTCCAATTTATTGAACGTCTCGTCGAACCATCACCGTCTTGTGTGACCGGACACATTTTTATGACAAAATTTATTGTAGCCAAGGAGAAATGAGTCGGCGTCCTCTTTGTGCGATTTCGTGGTAAAATTGCCATTCTTGGCGGACGCGCCGCACCACGGATGAATCATCAGCATATTATTGTTCTCGATGATTACGTACTCGTAGTGTTCGAGGGCATTAATTAGGAGTGAAGGAAGCAGCGACGTGGAAGAAAATTGAAGACAATATAACATATTCGACGGGCCTAGTTGAAAATAGATATTTTTCTCATTTCCCCGCTGATTTTACGGACGGCAACTCCATTATAACCCCATTTCAAATAACATATTAATTATATGTAAATATTAATAGTAAATCTTAAAAATTCTTTTAACCGACCGAGCGTTTGTAAAAATATTACGAAAAAACATTTACGCTGCTGAATATTAACAAGATACATTCTTACTAAAATTGGTTTTCATATTATTATTATTATTTATCTATTTATTTATTTTTTTTTGTAATATTCCAATTTTTACCTTTTTAATCATATATGTATATAATGATTTGGTATCTCCGCATACAAATATTCGCCCTTTTATCTTCTTTATTTAATTAAAACCGTAGGTTCAGTTTAATTTTATTATTTTTATTTAAAATTTCCATTTTTTCTTCTTAAATAAAAAAATTAGATTTTCAGCCTAGCGGGACGAAACCATAACCTTTCCTCCCGGCGCCCGATCGAAAAAGTTACGATTTCGTCCTCGCTAGGCTGAAAAATAGTATACGCAACATGGGAAGTAAAAAAGAATGCCTCAGATCACACGTTTGTCACCCTCGTCTTCGGTTCGGGTGCCAATTTACGTGCAATCAGAGACTATTTCTATTTTACCTCCTTTGTTACGCAATATACTATTTCTGCCCTCCGGCCCCGAAAGTGCAACTTCCCGGCCGCTGCGCGAGAGGGAGTTGTAACTTTCGGGGATCGTCGAGCAGAAAAATAGTATACGTACCTAGCCCTGTATAATAAGAAAGCCTCAACTTCGCCTCGATCACCAATGACATGTGATCTGAGACAATTTCTCATGATACAGGGCTTGGTACGTAATATGCTATGTCTTCCATAAATTCCTTTTAAGGAAAACATTCAATATATTTGTCTCTTCAATATAATGCGGACTTGTTTTTTAATCTTGCAGAAGTGGCCATAATTGTTATCTCTTAGAACATTTTACTGAAGTAAATTTATTTTGACAATAATCTGATCATATCTATTTATCAAGCAATCTTTAACTGTTTTAGTTTTTAATAATTTTAATTTATTTTTCAGGGATTTTCTTTTTTATCTATCAGGTCCGAAAGTTGCTAACACAAATTTATTGTGTCTTCTAAAAACAGAAGTATTATGTGACCTTTCAGAACCAACTATAATTTGCAATTTTCGTAAGTAAATAAAATAAATTTATTGTTATCTTGGTGTTGTTATGTCCGTAGGGTGATCGTGAGGAATTCGATTTAAACAATTAACGCCCAGTATAGCCGATTTTGACATCAAAGTTTGAATCGTCACCACGTAATGAATGCGCGCGTAAAAAATTGGGGACCCACTGTTTCTTATGTAAAATGGCTGTTCTTTCCAATGGTATAAATTAATACTTCTCATATTCGATTTTATTATCTAAAAATCAAAAATAATGAAAAAAAAAACACACTTTTTGAAAATTTTTCTTTTAAATTGATTTTTTGCTTGTTATAGATTTTTCTATGCATATAAGAATCATATATTAACTGGTATAGGGACCTATATTCCAAGACTTTGCGGCGGGTTTAGCTCGAAATTTTTTTGCTCAACAAAATGACGTTTCCTATGTGCAAATTTTTTTTGTTTTATATTCACCGATTTTTTTCTCAAAAACTATTAACTTTAACAAAATTTTCATAAGAATAAAAATATCTTAAAGTTAGTCAAGGAATACTCTCATTTTTTTTAAAATTGATCCGGGAAAATTTTTGATTAATTAAAATTTTGAAAAACGACGGAAAAATCTGAAAAAAAATGAGAGCATTCCTTGATGAATTCTAAGACATTTTTATTCTACAGGTTAAACTTAATATATTTTAAGAAAAAATTCGCTTAATACATATAAAAGCTAGGTATACATTTCTACTATCAAATTGATGGCAACTATTCATATAATACTATTTGAAAAAGCAATTTCATACAATGCTAATTCAAAAGAATTTATTTATTTTTTTATTTATTTATTAGAACCAGTTGTACAAACAACAATTATAATAATTGATTAAATTAACGGTTACATATAATAACCCAGCAGAGGAACGTGATTTCCTGCGCGCTGGCCTGGCTCGATATAAAACTAAAAACTTACTAACTAGAAATAGAAAGAAGAAAAGAGGAAAAAATAGGGAGAAAGAAGAAAAAAAAAGAAAAAACAAAAAAGAACAAATGAATAAATGAAAAGTTTAAGGTAGAAGAAAAGCAAGGAGATATAAAAATTCTTAGCAAAAAGTGGATTTAGCAAATATATCCTGCAGTCTTAAGGGGAGGTCGTACCATACTACATTACCGACCGCGATACGAATCGCTGTTTCCAACTTTTCTCTGTCATTTATTAGTGAAATAATGCACAAATTAAATTCCACTCAAAAAATTCATTGAAGAAGAGGGCTCAACTAAGATAATTGTAATACGGAGTCAAAAATCGTCGCTACCTTACTAGCAAATAAGCAATGACGCTGCGATCGTTCAACTCAACATCGTTTTATGCCAAATTAAAAAATTTATTAATTTTATAATTTTTATTTTTAAGTCAAAAATTATAAAACTAATAAATTTTTTAATTTGGCATAAAACGATGTTGAGTTGAACGATCGCAGCGTCATTGCTTATTTGCTAGTAAGGTAGCGACGATTTTTGACTCCGTATTACAATTATCTTAGTTGAGCCCTCTTCTTCAATGAATTTTTTGAGTGGAATTTAATTTGTGCATTATTTTACTAATAAATGACAGAGAAAAGTTGGAAACAGCGATTCGTATCGCGGTAGGTAATGTAGGATGGTACGACCACCCCTTAATGCCTAGTAACATAGTTACTAGGTAAAAAACAGTTCGCAATAATTTGCTAAATCCTAACATTTATTTTACTCATTATCTCCAATATCTTATAAGCATTGCACTCGCTTTGGGAAACATTTCTGTCGGCATTCCTACATCTTTTATAAACTTCTTTTTCAAACTTGTTAAGTCTTTTGGGACATGTTAGCCCAGGTGCACAAGTCACTCGATAATGCGGGAACATTTGCTTATGTTGAGTTGAAGTTTTACATTTGCAGGTTGCCGTAAATACTATGCCATCTACCACTATTATGTCTTGGTTTTTTTGCTGTTTCGAAATTAGTTGCATGGAATTTATGAAAGTTTGTATATTATTAAATCCTCTATCAAAATATAAGAGTGCTTTGTTATTTCTTATATAATTTAAATCTCCGTAAGACATTCTATATTTGTTTGTTTCTTTAGTTGGTTTTCCTGGCGGGGTAGGGCTTGGTTTGCTTAATATTCTATTTGCGTTGGTCATAGCTTTGTTATTTATATTTGTAAATACCTCTTCAATTGGTGTATGCATTATTTTTAAATCTTCAGTTGAAGTTTCTTTTTTTGATTTAATAAAGTGTTGATGTTGTATTTCTTTAATCATCGGATAGTGACAATCCTCACATTTCAGTTTATTAAATTTATGTTTGATTGGAATGGGTGATATTATTCTAGTATTTTTGGAAATTTCTTCAACTATGTTTTTAATAAAGCCAATATAATATTGGGTTATGTTATTTGTAGTATTTTCCAATTATAATTTGATATTTGCCTGTGAGATCTTTTGAAGTGTTGCTTACATTTTCCGTGCACGCATATGTATGTTCTTATATCTAATGTTAATTTTTCTATATTAATTAGATTCCCTTGGACTTCCAAAGTGCAATCTGATAATTTAGTGTATTTTTCCTTAGTCGTGTATGTTTGATAATTTTTACTAATGTGGCAGTATTGCTTAATTTTATCACAATCTATTAATTTTTTAGTCGTTTTTTTAGTTTTCGTTATCTATTCTTTTAGTTTACGTTTTATTGCACTGGTATAGTTTAATGTCTTGAATTCATTTGGGAGTTTGTTGAATAGCACGAGTGCACTTATGTAGCTGCTTTTAGAGCTGATTCTTTTTTGTCTTTTTGGGATCTTCAAGCTTTTGTTTCTTGTGTTGTTACTGGAGTTTAAGTAATTTGTTTTTAGTTCACTATAATGATGAAAAAGGGCATTATACTCAAAAGATTGTACTATATTAAGTGGGTATTGTTTAGTTCCAAAGTTATTTTTACTTATTATTTTTAATAATCTTGTTTGAAGGTTCTGTAGGCAAGTTGTTCTTCCTTTATAGGCTCCTCCCCAGGCAATAATTCCGTAAGTCAGAACACTACGAAAGAAGATATAATAAATCATGTATAACGTTCTTTTTGCATAATTCTAGACAGTTTGTGAAAAACGTAGGTTAAGTATTTTTTGTTATTGTATAGTTTCATGGTATGGATGTCCCATTTCATGTTATTGTCAAACTGCAGTCCTAGATACCCTGCTGAAAATATCCAGCTGGAAATCCAGGTGGAAAATCCAGCTGGATTTCCAGGTGGAAATTTTCTCTGGATTTCTGGGTAATGCAGGTGCAATTTATAACTTGATTTTGAATCAATATAGGTGGATTTAATGACTATCCAGATGGAATTTTCATCTGGAATTTCAACCTGGAATTTTCATCTGGAATTTCCACCTGGAATTTCCATCTGGAATTTCCATCTGGAAAAGTCATCTGGATATCCAATAAATCTACCTAGATTGATTTGAAATCAAGATATAAATTGCACCTGCATTCCCCAGAAATCCATCAGTAATTTCCAGCTGGAAATGCAGGTGGACAATCCAGCTGGAAATCCAGCTGGAATCCAGTCCATGCATGGATTTCCAGCGGGATATTTTCAACAAGATATTTAGTGTTTTCAGCTCTGTTTATTGTTTTATTCTGGATCTGGATGTTCAAGTTTTTTGGTGTACTCTTATTATAGTTACCAAATTCCATGTATACTGTTTTATGTACGTTTAAAGATAGTTTGTTGAGTGCAAGCCAGATGGCTATTTTTTGTAAATATCTGTTTATTTTTTCCTCTGCTTCCTTCCAAGTTTTGCCTGAGACAATAATTGCTGCATCGTCTGCATGCGATATGATGTGATCTTCTAGTAGTTTATTAATCCAGTTATCTTGGTCATCTTCTCTTAAAGTGCATAGTAGGACGTTTATGTATATTATAAAGAACAAAGGCCCTAAAATGGTTCCTTGTGGGGCTGCTATATTTATTGTATTGAAATTACTGGTTTTACCTTTGATTTTAACTCTTTGTTTTCTATTGGTGAGATAGTTTTTTAACAGATTGAGTGCTTTCCCTCTAATTCCATAATTGTATAGTTTGTCTAGCAAGATCTGGTGTTCAACTGTGTCAAAGGCTTTGGCTAAATCTAGAAATGCAATTGCAATAGGTTTACTTTTATCTAGGTTATTGTAAATTTTGTTGGTTATAAAGTTAAGTGCATGTATAGTACTAAGTTTTTTTCTGAGACCATATTGTCTATTTGATAGAAGGTTATTTTTGTCAATAAAGTCAATCAATCTATTGTATATTAATTTCTCAAAAATTTTGGCTCTTTGATATAAGGGATATAGGTCTATAATTATTTTGCAAAAACTTTTCTTGTGCTTTATGTATGGGTACTACTTCCGCTATTTTGAGCGCTTCTGGTCATGTTTCCTTTTCTATACATAAGTTAAAAATTGCAGTTAATGGATTGGAATAGTATATTACTTTACAAGGGACGAACGATGATCATTCTACCCGGCGCTTGGTTGTTTAAAATGTTTAAAAGCCCTGATCTAAAACACCCTTTTTCCAACATTAACTAACATTAATTCATTACACCCAGATTATTAATTTTTTAACGATAACTTTACAGTATTAATTTTTTTTTTACACTCTTTTTGAAAAATTAAGTAACACATTAATTTATTGAAAATTTGTTTATTTAAAATGAATTAACATTTAGTAACATACAATATTCTTAATATTCACAATAATATTCTTAAAGTAAAAATGCACAATGTTGGTATTTATATTATTCAGATTAAGGAAAGGATCATCCGGATTTCCTACAGTTGGACAGTAAATTAAAATAAAAAAAGGACTGATAAATATTGTTTATCATTTTTTAAATTAATATAAATATTCATCTGAGCTATCTTCTGACGAAAGTTGCATGCTCATTTAAAAAAAAATTTGTACAAGATTGAAATTCTAAAAGCGAGCACGTGTCCACGTTTTTGAGGTTACTTTTACAGAGTGTACTGGCAATACTGGCATTTAGATTCGAGCTGGAAGCTTCCTCCCGCACAAATAGATGGCGCGCAAAAGCAGACGAATTTTCGCGTTTTGGTTTACATGCGCAGGAAGGAACGGTAAATTTTCGGCCAGGGTAGTAAGAAAATATTATTAATGATTTTCTTAAGTACCAGAGAAATAATCTCATCAATACCTCCATTTTTATTTTTCATATTGTGTTCTATTTTTTCGACTTACTCCTGTAAAACTGGTTTAATATAAAAACTCTTTTGGTTCATTTCCGGTAGTTTTATTTTGCAGTGAGTTGGTTGAGTTATATTCTCTTGTAATTGTTTACCTACGGAGCTGAAATAATTGTTGAGTTTTTCAGCTATTTCCTTTGGATCAGTAAATTTTCCTTCGTTTGTTTTTATGCCGGCTATATCGTTGTTCTTGTTATTATATTTTCCAATTTTGTTATTTATGATTTTCCAAAGGTTTCTTTGGTTATCAAGATTTTTTTCGATTAAGTTTTTATCGTGTTCCAAATTGGCTTTAATTATGATCTTAGTTAGCATTTTTTCATAGTTTTTATAATTTAATTTTTTGTATTATTTTTTATATCATTCTTCCAAATTTTGTATAATTTTTCTTTCATGTTTCATAATATTATAATACCTTTTGTTATCCAGCTATTTCTTGGTCTGTTTTTTTTTTTGCCCATAGATTTTGCTAGGCTGCTACCCACACATTGCTGCCTTATGATTGCCAGCACACTTATAAAACGTGTCTTGATTCTTACATTTCTTAGCGCTATGTCCGAATCTGGAACAGCTGCTACAAGGTGACGTGTTGATAACATCGTACACTCGGCAATTTTGATATCCTATGAATAATCTCTCATGATTTTCTTTAATTAGACTGTATATTTTCGGTGTTACTTCTAGTATTGCTGTCACTTTTTTCGACTTTCGGTTTTGATAAGAATGTATGACTTTACATTTATCATCAATATTGTTGTAATTTCTGATGTTAATGTCTGTTTCAATTTCCTCGTTGTTACTAAAATTTTCATCAATATTAACCACTTAGACTATTGGTTTTTTATTTGTTCTTGTTCAATTTTAAAATTACTTTTAAGTTCTTGTTTTGATGATTTTTCCACTGCATTAACACTTTCTATATTCATACAGTTAATAATTATTGTGTCTTTATTTTTATGTATTATATTTTTTGTTTGTATTGCTTTATCCCTTATTATGTGTTTATAAATTGTATTTTCTAAATTAGTTTTATCTTTGATGACAGTCCTTTTTATTATTAATTTTGGCACTTTTTTCTTGATGGGGATTGTATTAATTTTTTCTCTTTTTAAAACTTTTGTAAAGCTGGGAACTTGAATATTTTTTCTGGTGTCTAATTTTTCTCTATTAAGCAGTTCAGTAAGCAGTTCATTTTTTTCTTTTTATTCTTTGTTTAATTCAGTTAATAATTTGTTTTATATTATTAGAGATTCATTATCACTGTATTCTTCACACATTGTTTTTTCATGTATATCATGTTGAGTGATGTTCATTGCATTTTCTTGTTCTTGAGTTATTTCATTTAGAATCTCTTTTTTATTTGTTCTCTATTTTCCTGTTTTATAAGTGCTATTAGTTTCCAGGCCTCTTCTGTGATCGATTCATGTGGCACATTTGTAGAGTAAGTAAGGTTAGGATGGTCTTGACATATTATGAATGAGCTGGAAATGAGTTTTCCAGTTGCTCCTGCGTTTAATCTTGCCACAAATTCATTAGTATGCTGAAAACTTCTACACACTATGCATACCACTGAGTTCACTTTGATTTTAAAATGACACTTGAAATATTTATTAAGAGGAGTATCGGGCGGTTCCTTCTCCTCCGGCGCCATGTTGGCGAATGTTTCATATCATTCTATTTCAAAAAGTTCTTTCATAGAAGACTATTTCAAAAAGTTCTTTCATACAATGCTATTTGGAAAATGGTTTCATATGATCCCATTTCAAAATAAATTTCATACAAGGTGTCCAAAAAGTCTGGAAACACCCAAATAACATTTCAGGTGATTTTTTTGTAAAAAAGGTCAAGTTCATTCTCAATGTAATTTTCGACAAGAAATTCAACGGCGACCTTAGATTTGACCTTGAAGATGACCTTGATGGTTTTTTTAATGTTAGGACAATTTTTTTTAATGGGAAGCACCATTTTTGACATCAGCAATGGAAAGAGCGGGAAATTTTACATTCAAAACCATTGAGATCAATAATTTTCCATTGATCTTAAAGGTCATTTGATTTTACTTTTAGCGTTACCCAGGAACAACGGCGTGGACGTAGTAATTTCTGTTCCCTTTGGGGTGCTTTATTATCGTGAGTCCCCTTGCCTCTCACGTGATTGGATAAATATTTCCAACTATGATTATCGTAGATGCTCGAACTGCTCCACATTTACTTGTTGACACTGTCCTAATCAATGGTAAAAAGCACCAATAGCATTTTTGATGATTTCAGCGGGGATGAGAGCTGATTCATCAATGATCCCTTGCAGTAATTCATTTAAATTTTGGGGTTTTGTTTTGTACACTCTATCTTTCAAATACCCCCAATAGAAGTAATCAAGAGGCGTCAAATCGGGTGATCTAGCTGGCCATTCAATAATGCCTCTTCGTCCTATCCGTCGATTAACAAATGCCGCATCTAAGTAAGCGCGAACAATTCGTGCATAATGAGCTGCTGCGCCATCCTGTTGATACCATGTGCCATTAAAGTTTTCTCCGGTTATTTCCATTATTGCAGGAACTATTTGATTGCGGAGCATAGCTTCATAATTTTGGGCATTCAAGTTATCATCAATAAAAAATGGTCCTATAATTTTATCATTTAGTATTCCAACCCACACATTTAATTTTTGTGGATATTGTGATTTAGCTTCTCGTGCCCAATAAGGATTATCAGCTGCCCAATATCTACAATTATGCCTATTCAAACTTGCGTCAAGTTGAAATGTAGCTTCATCTGAAAATACTATGTTAAATAGAAAGTTAGGATTTTGAATTATGCGAGCCATCATATCATCACAAAATTTAACGCGACGGGAGAAATCATCTTTGTTCACTTTGTTTATCAGTATTACTTTGTAGGGATGGAAATTCGCTTCATGTCGTATGTTATGAACAGATGATGTACTAACTTCGTGCTCTTGAGCAGCTCTACGAGTGGATGTATGTGCATCTTCAGTGAATGTTAACAAAACATCTAATGACTTCTCTTCATTACTTGTTGACTTTGGTCTACCTGATCTAGGCAGGTCACTAATAGTGCCGGTATTTTCAAACCTTTTAACAGTTTTTTGAACTGTTGCAAATGAAATTAAAGTCCTATTAGGCCTAAATGTAGCATTGAAAAGATCCCTTACAGCCCTATAAAATCGCTGCACCGGTCCCCAACCTCTCATCATGAGAACCCTATTGAAAAATCTTACGTAAGATCTTACGTAAGATCTTTCGTAAGATCTTACGTGAGATCTTATGCCAAAATCTGATCTGAAATTTTTTTATTTATAAAGGACTAAATACCGTGCAAAATGAGGATAAACTTGTTATTAAAGAATTTTTTTTCGATGGGACTTTTTTCAGATGTGTAGCAAAATTTTTAAGTTCCGCATCTGAAAAAATTCTTTAATAACAAGTTTATCCTCATTTTGCACGGTATTTAGTCCTTTATAAATAAAAAAATTTCAGATCAGATTTTGGCATAAGATCTCACGTAAGATCTTACGTAAGAACTTACGTAAGAACTTACGTAAGATCTTACGTAAAATTTTTCAATAGGGAAGCATTATTCTTTCTCTATCAGTGAGTTTGTCCATTGCACATTTATTTGCAAGAGACGCAAGCTGATCAGAATATGAAAATTCAAAAACCAGTAAAATATTTTTTCAGATTGTACACTACTGCTGCGGAAAATTATTTGAACGAATTCAATAGAAGAGCTTGAAATGGTAATAATCAATAATTGTTTCTGGGTAACGCTATGGAAACTTCTTCTTTTTCAATTGCCGATATCAGATGAGGGGGACTTAAGAAACAAATTTTGACCTTGGATTGACCTTAAAGGATACAAACAAGGTTATTTTTGAGGTCAGTGCTACTTGTCATTGAAGAAAACAGTTGAAGTGAGCTTTGATCTATTTCCTCCAATCGAGTTTTTTTGCGAGACCTCAAAATTGAATAACCTCCAAATGACCATTAAGATGAATGGAAAATTATTGACCTCCATGGTTTTGAATGTAAAATTTCCCGCTTTTTTCATTGCTGATGTCAAAAATGGTGCTACCCATTAAAAAAAATTGACCTGACCTTGAAAAAACCATCAAGGTCATCTTCGAGGTCAAATCTAAGGTCGTCGTTGAACTCCTTGTCGAAACATCGACGAAGGTTACATCAAATATAACCTTGACATTTTTTACAAATAAATCACCTGAAAAGTTATTTGGGTGTTTCCAGACTTTTTGGACACCCTGTATAATGCTATTTGAAAAAGAATTTCATATGATTCTATTTCAGAATGTGATTTTATATAATTCTCAAAACGTAATTTTATTGAATGACGTGTTATAAAGTGAGTGTCAAAATAATCTTAATTAGAAAAAACCTACTAATTGTATAAAAACGCATCTATACAATCTCAAAATATGAGTGAATTTTTCAAATAATCTAAATCATAATGGGATTTTACATCCATAAATGTTTTTATTCAATGAAAGAAGGTACTCAAATTAGATAAAAAGCTTAAAATTGGATACAAATAATTTTTATATGCTTTGTATTTATGAAACTGTATTTGTGAAATCAGATTATCCGAAAAAAGTGTAAAAATACAAAACATTTGATTATCAGTCTGCGCATTGGCTTTCAAGGGGTGTCTCGCAAATTATTCACTTAATTATTATTCATTTTCTTTATGAACTTCGATATTAAATATCTTTTCAAAATGCGCTGTAAGGTATAATATTTAATGTATCATCTGCAAAGTAAAAATTTCTTCTTTATCGCAGTCATTTTTTTGTAAACACCAGGAGCTTCTGTAAAGTTAAAAGATAGTATTTCCGGTAAAAAATCTTAGTACTTGTCATTAAGAGACATGTGAAAATACAATTTTTTTGAGATGTTTTTTTTTTTTTTTTTTGATAGAGAGAAGATTTGAAGAATAAATTTTTATAAATTTCAAAGCATTATAGTGTTTATTGATGTAAGTTACCAGAAATATTACAAATGTAATGCTATAGAGGCACTCAAGAGTACCTGTACATAGGTTGGTACATACTTTCTTATAATAAATCAACTTAATAACTAAACTTATAAGCTAATATGGAACTAGTTAAACTAGTTTACGTATTTTTTTATTTTGTTTTTTTTAATACAGCTATAACATAATTTATAAAATTGTCAAAATTTAACAAGTATATAGGATATTTTCTTCAGGGGTACAACTAGTGTGATATTTACAAAAAATAGATTTTTTTTTTTTGCATTTTTCGAAGTTTAATATCTTTAAGAATAACGTACTTGAAAGAATAAGAGCGGATCTTGAATAGTTTTTGAACTACGCCCCTTTAAAGAGCAACTGCTCGACGGCTAGAATTGCGTTAAGGATCTTTAAACGCATTTTTCTCAAAACAATATTTTTCAAATTTGCTGCAGCTCTAACTCAAATATAAATTATCCGATTGACTTAAAATTTTTTTATCTTGTTTAATAACAAATGTAAATTTGTCCTGTAAAACATTGTCTGATTTTTAAGTGAAATTTCGAACTTTTGTGCACAACTCGGCCATTTTGTTAAATTTCAATTTTTTTCTTATATGGGTGGTCATTATACGTGAAATATATTCTAGTTTAACAAGAAAATTTTTTTTATTTCAGACACTCTAAGGGTCGCAATTACTACAGCAGTGAAACAATTTTTTTTTTTTTTGGAACCCTGAGATATCACGCATAAATCGCAATAAATTTAATATTTTAACACAAAAAAAACTTTGTATACTTTAATTGTACAACAATATACTAACAAAATTACAGAACTCACGAAGTAATACTTTTTTTTTTCAATTAATTCCCGAAAATTACCCTTTTTTGGCTCCTTGGCAGTCACACTAGTTGTGCCCCTTAATTTTTTTTTATTATAGTGTTACATAGATTGAGATCTTTGAGATCATTAGAAAGACTAGTAAAAGTTCTTATTTGCTACTATATAGCTATTTTTATTGTTTATAGCTTTGCTAAATTTCGGTAATGGTGTATTTTTACCTCTGGTTCTACTCTTGCTATTTAAGGGGATGCCTAACTTAATTTTCGCGCTCTACTATACCGACGATTCTCTATGTTCTTTGCTAACCTCTAAGGCAAATTTGATTTTTCAAATAATTTTGAAACGGCTTGCTTAATGGCAGTTCTGTTTGCATCAAAATATTATTTATAATTCGTAGAATGTGCGTAGACTTCTTTTTTGGCTGATTTCGTTTTCTGTTGCTGAAAATACTGACTCATTTTTCAATTGGAATTGAAATCAGCCAAAAAAGAAGTTTACGCACATTCTACGAATTGTAAATAATATTTTGATGCAAACAGAACTGCCATTAAGCAAGCCGTTTCAAAATTATTTGAAAAATCAAATTTACATTAGATGCTATAGCAGAGAATATAGAGAATTGTCGGTACAGTAGAGCGTGGAAATTATGTACGGCATCCCTTTAAATACTGTGAGAAAGAAAGAGTTAAATGAGAGAGGGTCGGCTGGAGCACAGCAGGTCGTGTGGATGTGTGAGTGCGAATCTATCCGCGGGAGCAGCCAAGCTGAGTATCTTCAGATTTAATAAATTTTTCTGTTTCTTCCACACTATGTTTTCTGCTTTCCTTTATATGTCTCTGTACCGGAACCGCGAGTGCCAGAAATGCCCCGGCATTTAAGTAAAGCGTTAAAATAACGACAGCCCGACAGCTGTCGTGGTGAGTACCGAATATTACACGGAAATCTGGCTTGAGTCTTAAGCGACTCAAGGATTATAGTGTCGGTGTTTTTGACTTCGGCTTATATTCATTTATTTAAATTGGGGCCTAGACAAATCCTACATTATAACACATTTTTTCTAATTTGGTTTAAAAGAACCACTGCCAATTCCTTGGCACGTAACTCTTAACCTTAACTCAATAACTCTATTACAATAACCTTAAGGGGGCCAGCCTGGGTTAAATTGAAAAAAATACACTTTTCAGTATAATGGGTATAACAATTGTATTCATCACTTTTGATTGCTGGAACTTTTTACACTTTAACTACTCGCACAATGTAACCCACTAAGTCCCAAACGCACAAAATTATAACGTTGACATTGATCGCGCACCATTTTAAAATAAACGAGGGACTTTGAACCCAAGGCACATAAACATATGTTTTTGAGGTCGCTCTTTCGATTGGCGGTGGCGAAAATTCCGAAAAATAACGTTTAACCTATTATTTTTCAACAAATATAAAAAAAATGCACTTTTTTTACTCGAATTTTTTGTTCAAACCTAATTTCAACAATGTTCCGAATGTCTAGGCAACTTCTAATACAGATAAAAGGTGTTCCCGAGACTTGTACTTCAAAAATATATAGCGAAACATTTTGATATATAGCGTTATCCAACTCAAAATGGCGTCCGAACGCCAAATTTTTGTTTTAAACTTCACAATTTTTTTTCTCGAAAACTATAGACTTTCATAAAAATTTGCTAAGAATAAAAATGTCTTAGATTTAGTCAAAGAATACACTCAAATTTTTTCAGATTGATCCTATACGATTTTTGATTTTTCAAAAAGTCAAAATACCGAAATTTCGAAAAACGTCCTTAAAAAATCTGAAAAAAATTGAGATCATTCTTTGATGAATTCTAAAACTTTTTTGTTCTTTCCAAGAACTATAAACTTTTAAAAAATTTTGGAAAGAACAAAAATGTTTTAGAATTATAAGAATAGAAAAAATTTGAGTGTATTCTTTGACTAAATCTAAGACATTTTTATTCTTAGGAAATTTTTATGAAAGTCTATAGTTTTCGAGAAAAAAAATTGTGAAGTTTAAAACAAAAATTTGGCGTTCGGACGCCATTTTGAGTTGGATAACGCTATATATCGAAATGTTTCGCTATATATTTTTGAAGTACAAGTCTCGGGAACACCTTTTATCTGTATTAGAAGTTGCCTAGATATTCGGAACATTGTTGCAATTAGGTTTGAAAAAAAAATCCGAGTAAAAAAAGTGCATTTTTTTTTTATATTTGTTGAAAAATAGTAGGTTAAATATTATTTTACGGAATTTTCGCCACCGCCAATCGAAAGAGCGACCTCAAAAACATAAGTTTATGTGCCTTGGGTTCAAAGTCCCTCGTTTATTCTAAAAGGGTACGTGATCAAACTCAACGTTAAAATTTTGTGCGTTTGGGACTTAATGGGTTAAGCTATTTTTTTCATTAATAAGATACAAACAGTGTTCTTTACCTCTAATATTGTTCCATCAAAAACATTTAAAATTTTTATTCATTTGTCCACTTGCCATAGCTTTTTGTCAATAAAGTAACTTATATGTCACCGGACCAGGTTTAAAATACTCTTCATTACCTGCACTTCAGATGTATCGGATCACTTTTATGAAAAAAATTACATAAAAAGTTATTGTAGACACTTTTTGTCCAAAATATTAGGCAATTTGACCCAGGCTGGCCCCCTTAACTCTAAAGTAATAATTCAATAACAATAAATAACACTACGACTAACATTAGCAATATGACAATTAATAGGTTTTTTCTAATTGAGACACAGTTATTTTGACACTCACTTTATGACACATCATTCAATAAAATTACGTTTTGAAATAGCATCACATGAAATTGTATTTTAAAATAGAATTTTGAAATCACTTTCTGAAATAGAATCATATGAAATTCTGTTTCAAATAGCATTATATAAAATTTATTTTGAAATGGGATCATGTGAAACTGTTTTTTGAAATGACATTGTATGAAACCATTTTTTCAAATGTCATTGCATGAAAGAACTTTTTGAAATAGAATGATATGAAACATTCTTTTGAATTAGTATTGTATGAAATTGCTTTTTCAAATAGCATTATATGAATAGGGGCCATCGATTTGACATATAAAAAGTGGAGCCCAACGATGCTTCGGCAGATTTTTAAAAGAAAATATATCTCCCCTAGTTTGGTCGCAGTCACAAAAGCATAACTCCACCATTTTATATGCGATTGTTCTCGCACATAAACAAATGGTCGTCTGTGACGTCGCTTCTTCCCCATCGCGCTAATTCGGTCCACCCATAAGACGCTTGTATCATATATTATTTTGGACTGTTGAATATTAATTTTTTTAATCTGTCTGTTTGACTCCATGGAAACAAGGTTATATTGTAGAAGGCCGTTAAGGGGAAGTCAGACGCGACGGCATTCTTGGTTTTTGTCATCGATTATTCTACAGAATAAAGTAAGATTTTGCAGATGCACTCTAAATCAATTGTAAAATAACAAAAAATGTTTGGCCAAATAATAATTTATTTATTTTTTTAATTTTTCACTAGCATCTACAAAATCTTACATGATACTGTATAGAAAACGCTGAGAAAAACGAAGAATGCCGTCGAAAATATCAATCGGTAAAACCGAACTCTGCCTTTTTTAAATAATTTTTTTAAATAAAGATTTTTTTAGCTTAAAAGAAGCTTTCAATTCTCTAGAATATGAGGCAAAAACTTTCATAAAAAAAAAAATTTTTTTATTTGAATTTTGAACTCTTGTTTGAAGCGACTACTTTCGGCGTTAACGTACTTGTAAGAAAGGTGCCATCTAATGACTTTTCTTTTTATTTGTAAGTTACGCAGTGTAGATACATACATCGTTAGGAAGTTTTGACGATTAAATAGAAGAATTTCCAAACAATAATCCGTTAGATTAATATCTGATAGATTGTACAAAAGTACGTATCGTAGTAAACGGAACTGTTTCATTTAAATAGTTTGTGTTTTGTGTTCATATTTTTCTAATAAATTTATGCTGAAAATCTAAATGTATATTGTATCATTTTGAAACTAAGGATAATTCGCAAGGAGTGAGTGCTTCTGTTAAAAATATTCAAATCAGTTATGACAATTTCCCTAAAAAAACCAAGTCATAACACTTAAAACTAAGTCACGCATTTTTCTCTAATGGATTAAGATACCATGATTAAACGTAGTTCCGATTTACGGTTTATCGAATACGTGTTCCGTCCAATCGGTAGATGGAAAAAAACCGAAATCGGGCAAAATCAACTACAAGCTACTTTATTTTTTATTTTATATAAAAATTATTGAAATTATCTACAAAAAGTACTCCAGCATAAACTGTGTAAGTGCGATAATTAATTTACAAATGGCCGCCAAAGTTGAAAAATGCAATCTTTTTCTTTATTAAATAACTGAAAAATAATTCATAAATGGACTTCATATTCTTTTGAGATTTAGTTGACAACGTTTATGCGGGCGTAGTTTTGTAGGTAATTTAATAACGAAGAAAAGTGCCGTTGACACTTTTACTCTAAAGTGCTTTTAATACAGTCTAAAAACGATAATATTAAAAAATGTACCGAAAATGCTCATAAATTGTTAAATAACTAATTTGGATCACTTTTTAGTGAATATGGATAATTAGATTCTTAATCAAGAGGCTGAAATGAAGCGAAAACAAAAATAGGCCAATTTTGCATACTCCAAAAGTCTATCGACTGGGCTGTTAATTTATCATGAGAATTTTTTACGAGGTATTGGATACAATGTTCAGTTTCATCCAGAGCTTTTACAAGTTGTTTCATTAGTCCAAGCTTCATGTAGAGTGAAAGAATTAAAACTTTAGACAGATAAACTGAAGATTTATTAAAGTTGTTTTATTTACCAGCTCCAAACGATGATCTTCGCGCGGCATCGCCGTGAGTGCGTGTCCGTACGCCGATGGGCCCGCGAAGTGGGGAGGCTTGTGAGGCAACGCCCCGCCCAAGCCGCTCTCCCCGGTGGGAAAAGCGCCGCCCACCAGCGCCCGTCCGCGCGCTGATTGGCTAATTATCAGAGTTTTTAATTAACGATAACTCGATAATTAGCCATAATATCAAAAAATGCCAAAAGCGAAAAAGTGCTTAAAATATTTTTCTGAACAGGGTTATACTGGTCGTGCCAGTTCATTTTTGAACACCCTGTATAAGTCGCGCGACAATAGCTTGTTTCTGCGGATGGCCCCATCTCGCCTCGTCAGGTAACATAGGCGAATGCGCGCGCGCACACACACACGCATATTTTTATTTTTCTATCTCCAAGTTACCATCAATAAAAATGGTCCTATAATTCTATTGTTGAGTATTCCAGCCCAAACATTTAATTTTTGCGGATACTGCGAATTATCTTCTCGCATCCAGTGAGGATTTTCCTGTGTCCAATATCTACAATTATATCTATTTAAAGATCCATCAAGTTGAAAAGTTGCTTCATCCGAGAATGCTATGTTTGATGGAAAGTTTGGATTTTCAACTATGCGTGCCATCATGTCTTCACAAAACTCAACGCAACGATCGCAATCATCTTCATTCAACTTGTGAACCAGATGTACTTTGAATGGATGGAATTTGGCTGTTTTTATAATATTATGTACAGACGACTTACTTATGTTAATGATATCATTTTTTTTGAGAGGAAAATAAAAAATAAATTGTGTACGATTATCTTATTATTTGTGAGTTGGATGATAGCACAGTAATATTTAATACCAAAATTTATTTTATACCATGGCCAGCTTTTATGAAAATTAACTTACAAAATGAATATTTTTATCAGATATTTAACAGAAATTTAATATTAGTAAGATACAAGTCAAAAGATAAAGATTTATTCGATTGTTATTCGTGAATAAGGTCAAATAAGGATATTAAAATAATCGATAATATTAAAAAATTAAGGAGGGGACTCGCGTAAATCAAACACCCCGATCGCGAGGGGCACGGGGACGTCGTTGTTCCTGGGTAACGCTAAATGTAAAAAAAGTTAACCTTAAAATGACCTTGAAGGTCAAATCCAAGGTCACCACTGGACTCCTCGTGAAACAGTTACTCCAAGAATTAGTTAACTTCATTTGTAAACAGCTGCCCCAAAGAAGTGCAGGAAAGAGCCGCTTCTTACCTGGCTCAACCTTAATGACCTTCAGATGAGCTCAAGGTCATACTTTACCTATGACCTCAGTACATATTTGGACGTAAAATTTCCCGCTCTATCGATTGCCGTTGTCAAAAATAGAGGTTTCCATTTAAGGAAAAAAAGTTGACCTTGAAATAACCTTCAAGGTCAAGGTTAACTCCAAGGTCACCATTGGAATCGTTTGTGTGGTGAGCGTCACGACACGCAGGTTAGGCTAGGTTAAGGCCAAGCGATAAAATTCGAATTTTTCCTTATTTCTTCAAGATTAAATTTAACTTTACTCCCTTTCTACACTCATTTTTACAATTTATAGTTTTAATTAAATAGAGATGTTTTCTTTATTTAGCAATACATTCCTTCAAATAATTTCAGTCACTTTGTGATGTCCGGAGCGGCACCGCTCGCCCTAAATTTTTGAATTTTTTTTTCTTTCTCTCTTTTCTGCAGAGCATTTCGCTCGGCCGGGCCGAGAGCTCGCAGCAGCGAGACGATTCGGCCAGCTCCAAGTCCCGCATCGTCAGCATGACGATAGTGATAAGGCCCGTGCGCGATGCTTGATCGCAGTGGCGATCAGCGTATTTAATTCTAGTTTTATAAGGAACCTTATGCTTTCGTTTTGTTCGCCTTTAGAATAAATTTTGTTTTGCAATATAGCTCGCGCAAAGGCGATTCTTTTCCGCCTCGTAAACCTCGACTGCGCTGCAGTTTTGGGTATCCAGGGAGAGCGCAGGAATAACGCGAGCGCGGCGCAAGTCGAGACCGACTCGACTTCACCTCGCTTAATATATCTACGGTAGGAACATTCGGCATAAGCAGCCGATGCTGAATTTGCGTCTGCCAACACGTAATCCGCGCCATAAAGGAGAGGTAACGCAATGGGTCAGAAATACTGAGCAGACCGTTGCTTTCTTGCTCCTTCGCGCGGCGACGAAGTTTTTCAAGTTAATCGCCATCGAGTCGCAGACGAGAAGATCGACGAACAGGTCGCTTTCGAAAACGCCGGCTAACACCTTGCCGAGTGGCGGCACCTCCGAGATGTGAACTCCGGAGTTTGCAGCTATCGCATCGCCTGGCCGGCGCAATCGAGCGCTTCGAGAGGCCTTCGCGAATTACTTTAGTTTGCGCGAGTTTCGGCTTGCCATGACCGTGTAGTGTTTTGTGATTTACGATTTGGTCTCCGTTACTTGCGACTACAAAAGTTATAACGCGGCGATTTATCCTTTCGCTTTTTACAGCGCAGACCAGCCACCGCGTCACAAAAATTTAAGTTTACGCGATCGGATCCGCGATTTTTTTTTCTATTCACCGGCCAGCTCGACTCTTTCACTCAGACGCGAATTCCCGGGACCGAGGTCCGGACCTCGCACGATTCTCTACTCAGTTCTTAATCGCGACTCGACTCCTCCACCACCGGGCCCTGCTCTCAAGGGCGGCGCTTATTCAGCGCCTAGATCACCACTAACCCCGTTCTGCGCTCTACCTCTCTCTCCCTATTCCTCCTTCGGCTCAGGGTCGCGCACAGCCTCTACACGGTCTTCAGCCCCTCGCTGACTCCTCCTCTCTCAACCTCCACTCTATCGGGTCCCTCGCTAAAAAAAACCTCCTCAGTTTGATTCGCGGCGCGGCGGAGGTAACCTCAACGCCGTCGCCAAGCGTGGAACAAACGGCGGTGATAATCTCGAACCGCCGCTTTGTACTATACTCTAACCTCTTTCTCGCACTCTCTTTCTCGCACTCTCTTTCTCTCTGTCTCTCTATTCCACTCTCTCTTTCACTCTTTTACTCTCTCGACTACTCTCTCTCTCTCTCTCTCTCTCTCTTACTCTACATAAAGAGAAAACCCACCTTTATCTCTCGCTCTGTAATACCTCCTTGCGGATGCCGTCCGAAAACTCTCGGGGACCGTCCGTCCACTCCGATGCTCTCGGGTAGCTGGCGCGTTGTCCTCCAAAAATTCTCAGCGCAATTCGATTCTCTGCACGACCGTCTCTGATCCAGGCTCGAACAGGAATGCCAGCTCGCCGCGCGCGGCCGGCTCCCTCTCCTCTGCTTCTCCCTGCGCTGAGCGGCGGCCAATCAGGCCCCTCCAGACCCGTCGCCGCGGCCTTATCTCCCTCCGCGCGACTTTCTCGTTCCTTCTCCTTTCCTCCTCTTCTTCCGATCTTACACTCTCTCTCTCCCTTACGGCTTAAGTGACGACTCCGTCACAAAGTTAGTGAAAAGGTTTCTACCAGTGAAAGTTAAGAGTGGTGCTATTTCAACCTCTTTATTTCCTGCATCAAACTCCTGTCGCACTCCACCCAATTTCGCCGTTTCTGCTCCGCGTACGCGCAGCCCAGCTGTGAACAGCAGCCGCTGAAATCCAGACGCGCAGCCCAGCAATGAATAGCAGCCGCCGACATCCAGCCGCGCAGACTTGCAGCAGGTAGCAGCGTATGCGTCGGTCGCCGCCAGCGCCTCAGATAAGTGACGACGACACGGCGAGCAAACGATGCCGACAAAAACTTAGGCAATGACAGCGTGGAGCGTTTTTTTGTTTGGCATAATTTAGGCGCCACGCGCGCGAAAATTTCGTGTCCTAACCGCTCGGGGCGTAACACACTTCCTAAATTAATTACAAATACTTATTCAAATCTATTTAGACTTATGACAATATACAGGGTATCCCATTTTAACATACACAGCTGAATAACTCATTTGGGAAGGCCAAAATCGAAAGATTGGTCTATACAAAAGTTGTAGGATTTTGATTTCGATCTTTTCAGTGATCCAGCAAATTAAGGCAAGATCATACAATGATTAAGTCAATTAAAGCAAAATTTTGCAATGATTCAGCCATTTAAGGCAAAATGTAACAACTGATATTACATCCAAGGTCAACCTGTTTGTGCCCATATTCAATTGTAAAATTTTTCAATCTTTCCATACCCAGGGTTAAAAAGAGGACTTCACATTTAAAAATCTTATGTTGATCTTTAAGTCCATGGTTAAGGTCAAATCGAAATTCATCATAGGATAGCCAGGGAAAATCCTGAGCCCTTTATGTTATGAAATAGTTTTAAAGATCGAACTTTCAAAATTATATTACAATTTGAGATTTCGTCCCTAATATGACCTACAAGATTAAGAACGTTGTCGCGGATCAGTCGTGCGCAACTTAAACTTCATTTGCATTAGTAACAGTGTATATGGCAAAAGAAGAATAGGTTGAGCACTACTGCACGCATTCTCTCCGTTTTCTATGCGCAGAAGTACAAAAGTTATCTTCTGCGCAGCTTCGGGCGATCCAGCAACAGCGTCTTGAGCGTCCGCAATATACATATACAGGGTGTTCAAAAAGTCTGGAAACGCCCAAATAACTTTTCAGTTATTTATTTGTAAAATATGTCAAGGTCATATTCGATGTAATTTTCGACAAGGAATTCAACGGCGTCCTTAGATTTGACCTTGAAGATGACCTTGATGGTTTTTTTAAGGTCAGGTCAATTTTTTTAATGGGAAGCACCATTTTTGACATCAGCAATGGATAGAGCGGGAAATTTTACATTCAAAACCATTGAGATCAATAATTTTCCATTCATCAATTCACCTAAGCCTCTCTTACTCCTATCTCATCGTGGGTAACTTTAAAAAGAAGGAAAAAATACTGTCTTGACTTTTTTCAATGAAGTTTACTCTTGTACACGAGAGATATTATTTATGCAAATCAAAACTTTATTTCTTATTCGTTTTCTTTTCGTAAAATACTTTAATTATAATTGATGTTAAAATAAATTATACTAACTGTATATTTTTCTTTTTAGATAGTAATGACAAATTAGTTATAAAATCAGCAAACTTGACATCTCTTCAATTACTTAAGATTTTTAATAAATATATTAGTTCTCAAGCTGTACTTAGTGAAGAGGAGAATTTAACAACCATCAAGACCACCAAGAAAAAAGGAAAGAAAAATTAAAAAAAAAAAAAGAAATTGAACACTTTTCAATGGATTTAAATTCTGCAAGACACCCAATTTCAATTATATAAGCTAATGTAAGAAATATTTAGAAACCTATAAATTATATGAAATTCATACGCATTTATATACATAATTTTATTTATTGAAAAAGTTCTGGTGGAAAAATTAAATTTCAAGAATATTGTCAAAATGGTGCAGTACATAAATCCAGATAAGGGCTATAGCATGAAATTAATTGATACGCTTTATAGTCACGTTCCAGCATTTACAGATGTTTTTGACGAAGAAACATGGTACATATTTGTAACGTGTTTTGTTGCAGTGACTGTAATTGTCGTATTTATACTCTCTAGATTCATAACAATAAAACCAGTAGATTAGAATTCATTAAAAAAATAATGTACACCAAAAAATAATAAAATTAATTATAAATATGAGATAATAAAAATTTAAAGTTTACATTTGCAATACCCCAATTGCGTCCCTCTATGATAGAATTGAAAACTATTCGTTCCTATATATTCGTATGTTTTTTGTTACCTGCGTAAGAGCATAATTCTGTACTAGCGACTTTACTTGCTCGATGACGCTCGCTCGGGTAAATTTTTATTGTTAGTCTTTAATGTATTCAATGTAAGTATACCTAATATAAGACTACTAGTATAAATTTCAATACCTCTTTATTTCGCATTTCTGTAATAGCAATAATCTATTCATTATTATAAATAATAGATTAGAACTTAGGTTTTACTCAGGCTCAAGGGAAGATGGCGGCCGTCTTTTGCCTCGGCTGCGTGCACTATCGCGGCACCGTCGGGCTACCTCCCGCTGCAATTAGCTCGTGCTCCGTTGGGTTCTCTCTCGGTCTCTCTCTCACACACATGCATTGGACCTGGGCCCCAGGTAATTCTCCTTATCTCTTCGTCTCGTCCCCTCCAAAAGATGGAGAAAGTTACGGTGTACGTGAAAGGCGAGCACACCACAGAGGTGGTCATATGAAACGATGAAATAAACGATGAAACGATGAAAATATGATATATCAATGAAACGCTGCAGGTTCGGGAATGGAGAGTGGCCGTCTCCTGGCATGCTAAGAACGAGTCTAGGGGCACTGTGGAGACAGCGGTGAGCCTGCTCATGGAGGAGTCGGAGGTTGAGGCGCTCAGAGCGCTGAGCTTCCGGCCCTTCTATGGTGCAGGCAGGGCGCACGCTGTGCTCCACAGGAGCAGAGGAGGAGAAGAGGAGGGGAAGGCGGGGGCGCCCGCCCATAAGCCGGCTGACGGAGGAGCTAGTTTAAAAAAAAAAAAAAAAAGGACGAAGAACTATGACTCGGGCAACCAATGCAGGAGCCACAATTCCTTTCATACAAATCAATTTGCATCACTGCAAAAGCGCTACGGCTGTACTGGCCAAATGCATGGCAGAGATGCAGACAGGCATCGCCTTGATCCAAGAAGCCTGGATCAATGCGAGTGGTAGAGGGGCAGGCTTGGGGGTTGTGGACGGCTCTTCCGGGTGGCCGAAGAAGGGCGGGTACGCACTTACATTCTCCTAAAAGGCGTTCAAGGGGAGATCTGGCCCCTTCACTGCAATAATGATCTCACTACAGTTATAGTGAAGAGGACTGAGGGAGGGGCTGAGGAGGAGATTATCTTAGCCTCGGCGTACTTCCCCAGCGACTCAACGCGCTCGCCACCCCCAGAGGAGGTGAGAGCGCTGATTGAGGACTGCCACATTAGAGGCAGAGAGGTTATAGTGGGGTGTGACGCTAACGCGCATCATCTCGTCTGGGGCAGCTCAAACTGCAACGACCGACGTGAGATGCTCCTGGAGTATCTCTGCACAACGGAGCTTGATATTCTCAATAGGGGCAGAGTTCCGATGTTCAAAGAGAGCAGGAGGGAGGAGGTCATTGATATTACACTGGCAACGAGGGGCATCTTCCCGAAGGTACGGGGATGGAGAGTATCCGATGAGGTCTCCATGTCCGATCACGAGCAGATCCGCTTCGAGCTGGGCAATCTGACCAAGGATGATCAAGCAAGAAGAAATTCCAGAAAAACAAACTGGGACTTGTACTGCCGTCAGCTAAGGGAGAGACTCCCGGACAAAGCAGGTAGGCTGGAGAATACGGACGAGATTGAAAGTGGCAGTATACAAACAGCCATAGTAGGTGCATTTGAGGATAGCTGCAGACAAACGAAGCGCAGACAGGGCAAAACAACACCCTGGTGGAACCCTGGATTGGGAGCCCTGCGCAAGGAGGTCGGTAAACTATTCAACAGATGGAAAAAGAGAAGAGGCTCTAGGGAGCTACTGGCTTATAGTAATAGAAGGCGAGAGTACATAAAGGCGCTTGAGGCAGCTAAAAAGGAAGGCTGGAAGCGCTACTGTGAGGAACTCAACCGTATTCCGGAAACGACTAGGCTGAACAGAATTTTGTCCAGGCCGACCGGGAGCGCTCAGTACCAGTCGATTAGGAAATCCTCAGGAGAGTGGGTATCTGACAATGGGGAGGCTCTCGAGTGGAACAACCTCCAGAGGAGTTCCTCGAACAAGACTGGAAACTGGCGGATCAGGTCATAACAAGCGATAGGATTAGATGGGCCATTGACTCATTCGAACCCTATAAGGTAGCGGGAGCTGACGATATTTTCCCGGCCCTGCTTCAAAAGGGCGTGGAATCACTGCTGGAACCGCTGGGTACAGCCTACAAGGCTTGTCTGGCGTTTGATTACATACCAAACGAATGGAAGAAGGCTAAGGTTATCTTCATACTTAAGCCTGGAAAATAGGCACATGAGAGCGTAAAAGACTTCATACCGATTAGCCGTACGTCTTTTATGCTTAAGACACTGGAGAGACTGGTGGATTGGGAAACCAAGGAGGGGGCCCTGACGGCTCGTCCTCTGCACGCTGCGCAACACGCGTACAGGAAGGGCAGGTCGGTGAACTCCGCACTTGACGAGGCTACCACTAGAATTAAAAAGGGGATGAAAAATAAAGGTATGGTATTAGCTGCTTTCCTGGACGTGGAAGGTGCCTTCAATTTCACGACAAGTAGCAGCATATGCCGAGGTGCAAAGAGACATGGCATTCCCAAGTCCCTGATAAAATGGCTGCACAACTCACTAGTTGGGAGAGTAGTTCAGGCACAGTGGGGAACTGAGACGAGGGGAGGCCGGGTATGGAGGGGTTGTCCGCAAGTAGGAGTCCTACTACTGGTAAGACTAAATGAAGCAGGCGTTTTCCGCATACGCTCAGGCGTATCTTGCGGACGACGTCTTGATCCTGATTACAGGGACATTGCGACCTGTCACACTTCAAGAAGAGGATAGGGTTAGGTGCTGAAAATATCTGCAGACTCTGTGGTGTGAGTGAAGAAACTCCCTTGCACCTCTTGTGTGACTGCCCTAGGCTGATGGGCGGTAGGCGCGGGGTTTATGAGGAGTGGCTTCTCGAACCGGAGGGGGTCTGCTCTATGGGGCTTAGCAGGTTTCTTAGACTGGTCGACTATATAGGGAGGTTGATGGGGAATGAATGATGAGGAGACTGAGCGCAAAGGGCCAATAGGCCTAGGTGCATCACCCACCTGTTCCCGTGAGGGGCCGAGGGTGCGTTTACGCTCTGACATCGACTATCGACTATCGACTAACTATTTTTTATGGTCCTTCCATTTTTGAAAAAATACAAAAATATTTTTTAATTGAAGGTTCGCTGTCTACATCAGCAGAAATACCAACCACGTCATTGGATTTTGGAATGTTATTGTTGGGAAAACTGGTGGAATCAGAAATACTTGGAGTAGTGGTTAAGAAAGAAAAGTAATATATTTAGTAGATATAAGACTACAAATAGCTTACAAAACGCCCCAAGGGCTCGCTATGCGATGCGACTACTACAGAGTTCAGCGGGTGAGTGGCAGCATCAGCGCGTGTCGCGGAAGGCGCTTACATGGGGATGCTCACATGTGTGAGTACGTGAGTCGCGCGCTCCGGCTTCAAGTCTTAGCGCGCGTGATATGTTTTACTCGCAAACTTTTCAACCCTCGTGCACATTGTATATGGGTTGCATAACAATCTAGTTTCGATATTCATTTTGTGCAATAATAAATGTATATAATTCAACAGTTATAGCAATAAATTTTTTACTCTTTATTTCGTTTAATTATCATCTGTACATTCTTGGGTACTATGCCTTTTTTTAGGCATCGATGATTTTCTTTCGTTTATCTCTAGAGGACGAACAGAGGTCAAATAAAACTCAGTGTCTCAACCACCTGGAAAGTAGAAATTACAAAAAATTGTATGCAAAGAAAATCTTAAAATACAAAAAAAAATAAAAATCACATTAGTTTCATGTGACCTCTGTTTGTCCTATAGAGGTAATGCTGACCTCATACTTTGATACATATGCGAACGTAGAATTTTCCGTTCTTTTTGTTTCCGGTGTAAAAAATAGGGGTTCTTATTTAAAAAAACAAACCTGACCTTGAAATGACCTTGTAAATGAAGTTCAAGGTCAAATTCAGAGTCACCACCAAACTCCTCGTTGAAAGTTACATTAGGTCTGACCGTGGTTATTTATTTTTGACCAAGCCTTGACGGAAACCTAGGGGTTTCCAATTTTTTCTCCAGCCTGTATAATTGACCATATTTTCTATTTTTATCATTGGGATGCAATGAATAAGCATTCTGATAAATTTGATCACAGATGTATATTATTGTTGGATCATTACCAAGAAATTTACGTTATGAAGCTTCAAAGCCAACAAAAACAAGCGCAACATTATAGCATCTATTATTTTGCATAAAGCCGTTATTGACAGAAGAATTCACAATTATCATTTATTTTATATCATCAGGGTAGAAAATATCAGTTCGCAATTATACAACCATTTTTAAAGTTCCATTTAACGTTAGTTTAAATAAAAAATGTTTTGCATTGCAAAATTCACAAATTAATTTTAATTCACCAATATAATCTTTTTCTATTGAATTTTCGTGAAAATCAATATTACATACAGAATCATTATTTCTCATTGGTTTAATGTAACAATTTCTAGTTAATTCATCTTTCTTTTCTATTTCTTTAGGTGTATTTTGTTTCTTCAATAAATTTTTTGTGTTTACATCTATTTGATCGCCTTTATTTATTCAATAACATTTTTATTTGTTTTTTATATAGGGTGTCCCATTTTAACTTACACAGCAGAATAACTCATCTGAGAAGGCTGGACAAAAATTGTAGGATTTCTAGGGCGAACTCGAATGGTGACCTTGAATTTGACCTTGTCTATGATCTTGAAGGTATTTGGAGGTGTCTGAGTGGTTGTGGCAAAGTATTGTACGACAATAGTACTTGCACCAGAACTTGCGTGATTCTAAAAGGACTGCAGGGCGAGGCCTGGTCGAAACACTGCCATGTAGATCTCACAACAGTCACAATCAAAGTAAAACGGGAAGTAGGTGCTACTATGGATATAGTGGTGGCAGCAGCTTACTTCCTAGGGGACGCTGGTGAAGGGTCCCTGCCTAATGAGGTGAGGACTCTTATTGAGGACTTTTAGAAAGATGTCAAACAAGTTATCCCCGGTCGCCATGCCAACGCATATCACATTATCTGGCGTAGCATGAATTGTAACGGCAGGGTTGATGATCAGATTGTCGAAGTCAGCGGGTAACTTTTCAGTATCGATAAATAATTTTACCAAAAACTGCGGAATCGTTTGCAGATTTTGCAAATGTAAATAAAAAAACTGCGGGTGTAATAGTTTATTAGCAAAAATTAAAAAAGTATTCTATCGCAAACGCAATTATACTATTATAATTTATCCTATACTTACAAAATGATAACCAAACGTTTGCAATTAAATTGCGCATTGTAAAATAGTACATTACTTTACAAGGGACGAAAGACGATCATTCTGCCCAGCGCAGTGACTGGGCCTAATTTGCCGGGCATGATGATCGACGTTTGTCCCGTGTGAAGTAGACTATTTTTCTTACTATCCGGCCGAAAATTTGTGGTTACTTCGAGATCAATTTAAAGATTTAAATGAGTATTTTTATTGGCTTTCACAGTATATGTATATCGCCACAACGCTTAAGTCAAAGTTTTTTTTCGCATACAGATTTGCATCGCTATCGTTATCGTTAACTGTCGCATTTCGTATTTTTTCTTTCAATCACATATATTTTATACACTTATAACAACGGGTAGGAATTTTTCACATCATCACAATTTTTTTTTATTCTACACAATAACACATTTTTAGGTCAACATTCAACGCAGACTTCAGATAAGAAAGACAGCCGTATACAGCTTTCGCATTTCTGCCAACCAACCGCATCGGCCGGGATTCGAACCTGGGTCCACTTGGGCAGCGTTGCTTTAATAGATCGATAACTATGCTTAACATGCAGCGCCATTTCTATCCAAAACTACTGTGGTATACAGATAAAATTTTCCTCCCTCCTATAATGTGTGTATAACGTCTCTGTTAAGTAATTAATGATGAGCTCGCTCGGGTTGTAAATGTTAGCGAATGTTTAAAAGCCCCGAGTTAAAACAAACACCCTTTTTCAAAAATTAATTAACATTAATTCATTACACCCAGATTATTAATTTTTTAACAATAACATTACAGTATTAATTTTTTTTGTACAAGATTAAAAATCTAAAAGCGCGCACGTGTCCACGTTTTTGAGTTTACTTTTACAGAGTGTACTGGCAATACTAGCATTTAAATTCGAGCTGGAAGCTTTCTCGCGCACGAATAGACGGTGCGCAAAAGCGGACGAATTTTCGCGTTTCGGTTTACATGCGCAGGGAAGAACAGCAAATTTTCGGCCAGGTTAGTAGGAAAAATACTTTAGATATATTTAACTAATGAAAATTAATATGAAAAATTATTTTTTTTTTAATTCGCCTAAGCTGCTCAGCGGTACATTCCACGTTCCACATTTCTAAAACTGCGTTTTAAGAAATCAATTGTAAATTCATCGAACTAAATCGATGAATAGCCACTGAGATGCATTGAGAAAATCTTTTCAAATATTTAGTAAGGTAAAGTACCCAAAATCGGGACACTTTTTCAGACTAGTAAATAACAAATGGCATGCATGGAATGAAGAAATGAATTGATTGGAAAATTCTTAGTGCAATCATTAATTTAACATCTATTTTGCAGATTTATATAAAAAGTAACTTGTTTGCATGCACTATGTCGAGCTGGGAGCGAAAGATGAACAGTAACGAACCCCTAAAGATGTACAATCTTTATTTACACTAGAAAACGTATGTCCTGCTTTTGGGTCTAGCGATCTGAGAGATATCCTGAAGCTGGACGCATAAATTCAACTGTAGCATAACCTCAAAAAGCTTCAAACTCTTTTAAATTTAATTCAAAGAGTAATTTCATAAAATATTGACCTGACTGTATAGCTAATAGTACAAATAATGCTAACAAAGAAATTTTTTACCGTTATAATCTTTTACTATACTTATTTTTTGTTGTCCATCTTTAGTTTCTATTCTAGAAGGTGTCCAGCTGTCGGGTACTTTACCTTACATCGTATTTGTAAAAAATATAAAAATACTACAATATGATATACTTAAAATCCATCTAAAAACTTTATAATGGTGAAAAGCTATCGAAAAATAATCCAACGATAATTAAAATATGCAAAACAATTGCAAATTTACTGCGGGTTAGAAAGTTAATTCGGATACCGTCCCATTCATATTATATTTAAAAAATATAAATCTGTTTTTGTTCTGAAATGCGCTGCAAACTTTATACGGCGTGCCGTATAAACAAGGTGACATTTATTACAATCTGAATAAACAATGCTAAACTAAATGAATGAATCGTCTTTTTAATTTTTTTTTTTCATTTATTATTTATTGTCGCATCCCCCAGTGGTAGGTATTAGCGACTATCAATATTATATACATACATACACATAGCTTACAAAATTAAATCAATTTTTTGAAATTTATTTGGTCTATGAATTTAATTGTTTTTCTGCAGTATCGGATGTCGTTGAGGTCTTTACTTGTGGTCATCTGGTTGTCGTTGCGAGCTTTATTAAAAATCGGACATTCCTGTAAGATGTGTTTTGTCGTAAAAATGGTATTGCAATGATTACATACTTCTGGATCTTTTTTGTTTAACACATGGTCGTGGGTGATCTTAGTGTGTCCTATTCTTAGCCTGGATAGTAATACTTGATCTTTTCTATTGAAGGAGGGTGCGGGATTTGGATCAAAAACATTTGTTTTGAACTTATTTAATTTACTTGTGTTGTTAGAAATTTTCCATGTACAATTCTATTGATCTTTTATTATATTTCTAATGTGATTATCTACATCATCCTTTGGAAATTTAATGTTAGTTGTGATGTTGAGATCGCATGCCAGTTTTGCATTATGCGTTAGTATATCCAATTCTTCTTTCGGGAAGTGAGTTAAATAAATTTCGAAGTTTCCCTTAAGACTTATTATTTTATTTCTAATGTTGTTAATAATTGCCTTATTCAGTTTATTTTTGAAGATATCATTAATAAGATTGTTAGCGCTTGTATGTACTATGATTTTGTATTGGGTGCAGAATTTATCAATAATGGTTAACAGAAGTATTTCTATGGCAGATATTTCGTTTGTCCAAGCTGGAAGATTCATTAGAATAATTTCTCCTTCTGTAGTAATAGCTGTAGTGCCGGTGGATATTTTTTTCTTTTGGTAAATTAATATATGTTTGAAATCCTTTTTACTATTTATAAATGTATGCAAGTCTGAGATGCCATCGTCGTGTACATATTCGAGTAATCTATTTTCTAATTCCCATGGTATAATGTTTGTGATGAGGTTCTTCGAGGAATTGCTTGGTTCTGTGATAAAAGGATTTTTTATTTCTAAGTTTGTTATGTTCTTTGGTATTTAATTTATTGAATAAAATCGTTGCTTGGTTATTAGGTATAGTTAACAGTTTGGTAGCATACTTTAGTGTTATTAATCTTCTTCTTTGAGCTAGTGGCATTAGGTTGTTCTCACTCAAGATACTAAGTATTGGGCTGGTTTTGTGAGCCCCGATGGATATTCTTGCAGAAGTGTTTATAATTGGTTCTAATTTGTTTAGTACATTAGGATTGGCCGATCCGTATACTATACACCCGTAATCTAATTTAGAGAGGATTAATGATTTGAATGTATTTAAAATGATTTTATGATTCGCACCCCAATTTTTTGCAGATAGGGTTTTTAGGATGTTTATTCTGTGCAGACATAGATTTTTGAGATGACTAATGTGCTTATTCCAGTTTAACTCACTGTCAAAATAAAGGCCTAAGATTTTAGTTTCATTTACTATATTTAATGGATGATTGTCTATTGTTAGCTTTAATATATTTGATAGTTTCTTTTATTTTGTAAATATTATGCCTTCAGATTTGGATTGCGAGATTTTAAAACCAGATTTATTTGAGTAGTCGGTGAGATTGTCTAAGGCTTTCTGTAGTAAAGATTGGCTAGTTTTTAAGTTTTTAGCTTTAATGAATAAAGTTACATCATCAGCGTAGATTGTGATCTTTATTGGAGTTGGTATGGTAGAGGATATGTCATTCATAGCAAGTAAAAATAATGTAACACTAAAAATAGATCCTTGTGGTAACCCATTTTCAATTTCGTGTTTAATTGACAGAGTGATATTGATTCTGACTTGAATAAATTGTTTTTTTAGGAAGTTATTAATAAGGTTATACGTGTTTCCGTCAATATTGCGTTTTTTAAGTATTTCTAATACTCTAAGTCTCCAAGAAAGGTCATAAGCTTTTTCCATGTCCAGGCATATTGTAATTAGATGTTGATTGTTATTAAGAGAATTACAAATATTAGAGTCTAGGGTTACTAAACAGTCTATGGTAGAGCATCCTTCTCTAAAACCGCTTTGCGAATTGTCTATGATTTTATTATTTTCCAGGTACCATCTTAGGCGTTTGTTTACAATTTTTTTCTAGTAATTTACATAAGCAACATGTTAATGCAATTGGTCTATAACTGTTTTTATTATATTTATTTTTTCCGGGTTTTAGTATTGGGACTACTATAGCATGGTTCCAAAGTTCTGGGAACATGTCGTTAATCCATATAATGTTAAATATTTTTAAAATATAATCTAGTGCTCTTTCAGGTAACTGTTTCAGTAGGATATTAAGTATATTATCTGGTCCAGCACTGGTGTTTTTGCTAGTGTTGATTATGTTTATTTTAATTCATCCAGCGTTATTAAGTTATTTATAGGATTTTTTGAAGAAGTGTTCTGAGCATTCTGGATGGTTTGAGCGAAGTTTCTTTCAGTTATATCTTTATTGTTTCTAAAGGTTTGATTATAGTTATCATTACTAGAGTTAGCAGCAAAATTCTCAGCAAATATATTGGCTATTGATTGGGGGTCATCTATAAGGGTATTACCCTCTTCTAGGCTGTTGATGGTAAAACATTTGTTTCCTTCAATGGATTTTATTTTTCTCCATATCTCTGAAGTGGGGATATTATAGTTTAAAGAGTTCAAAAAATCGAGCCACGCTGAAGATTTACTTTGTTTAATCGTTCTTTTGACAATTGCTTTTAGACGTTTAAATTCTATTTTATTTTCTGGGGTTCTTGATTTTTTATATTTGTTGAAGGCTTTATTTTTATTACTTATTACCTTTTCGCAATTGTCATTCCAGCGTGGGATTACCTTAGTATTTTTTCCATATTTTGTTAGTGGTATACTTTCGGAGGCTGCATTTAATATTGTGTTATTTAATATAGCAATAATTGTGTTAATATTCTTTTGTGATGAGATACTATCTTTAATTACATCATCTAGATCTGAGATATTTGTTAATATTTTTTCCTTGTAACTGTTCCAGTTGGCTTTGTTACATTTGAATCTAGGTGTAAAGGTGTTTGGGTTGTTACCTGTGGTAGAATTAAATTCAATGACTATCGGAAGGTGGTCGCTTCCATATGGTGTTTTCAATACTTGCCACTCCAAGGTTGGTGCAATGTTGGGATTGCATAATATTAAAATGCGTTGCCGAAGCGTCATTTAGAATCATTAGGTCATTGTTTGTAATAAATTCTTCAATAATTTTACCTCGTCGATCCACTTTGTTTGAGCCCCATAACGTGTTATGGCTGTTAAAGTCGCCACCTATCAAGAAAGGTTGCTGCAATTGCGATACTCAATTATCTAGATTTAATAATTCTAGATTATATTTGTTGCTTAAATATAAGTTACATACAGTGATAGTTTTATTTTTTAAGTTTAATTTTACAGCTATTGCTTCCAGTTCCGTATTTAAGGGAACTACTTGACTATGGATTAAGTTGTTTACCAAAATTGCTACGCCTCCACTTGCGGCCTTGCAATCCTTGCGATTTTTGTTGTATATGGTATGGTTTTTAAATTTTACGGTTTCATCGTTTTTTAAATTTGTTTCGTGTAGACAAATTATTTTTGTATCCGTATCATGAATTAGTTTTTGGAAAAATTCAAAATTGTTACGTAAACCATTAATATTCCATTGTAAAATTTTTAGCATAGTTAAGTTTATTAGATTTTTTATTTGGATAGGGATGACTTCCCTATCGCTAAAAATGACGTTATAAAATGACGTTATAATATGACGTCATTAATAACGTTATTGCTGAGGCTACAATTTTGGAGTACCCCCAATTTTGGACCTTTTTTAACGTTATTCAATAACGTTATTTTCCGATTACAGTAGAAAACTCTATTTTAACGTTATTTTTCGCTATGAAATAACGTTATTTTCAGCTTTGTGGGGTATTTGGCTTGAACAATGACGTTATTTCTAGATCTTAAATCCGCACATGAAATGACGTTATTCGTTAATGAAGTGTAGATACGAAAAACGTCATTTTTACCATAAAAAATGTTGTACGGATTAAAACGTTATTTCCGCAATATACAGCATGCTTTGTAAATAACGTCATTTTTCCTAGTTTTGTAGTGGCCATTAACGTAATTTTCTTTTGGTCCGCTGAAGCAAAAAATTACGTTATTTACGCAATGGGCGTAGGTCGAGGCTGAAAACGTCATTTTCCGAACCCTGTTGAAAATATGCAGGTGGAAAATCCAGCTGGAAAATCCAGCCTAAATTGATTTGAAATCAAGGTATAAATTGCACCTGCATTCCCCAGAAATCCAGCTGGAATCCAGTCCATGCATGGATATCCAGCTGGATATTTTCAACAGGAAGTATATATGCTTTTTTTTAAAACAAATCATCTTAAACTTTGTTCTATTATAACTGTTTAGATCACAAGTATAAGAAAAGCATATTTATTGTAAAATGATAAAATAGATGCAAAAAAAACACGTGATAAGTCAAGTGATATGTCAGGTGATAAATCACGCCAAAACGACATCTGACTATGGTAGAAAAAAAACTAAGTTCGAATTTCTAAAAATCGTCTAAGTCCTTGAAAAAAAAATTTTTCGTAGGACCATGTTTTAACGCGTTTTGGACCATTTCCTGTCGATATAAATTGCCGTATTTCGCGAGTGTTTTGTGAGGTACCACATAAACTTACGTAAATTATATTAATGCCCACGCATTTTGCTTTTTTTTGGTCAGCAATGGCAAAAATAAAAAAAGAAGTTAAATTATGCTCGGTGAGCAACGATTTATGCATTTTAGTGGAATTCCTAAATGAAACCGAGCCATTTAATAATAAACCTTTAACCAACCCTGAATATTTGAACTAGCTAGTAAAAGGAAAATATTTGAATATTTCATCAGTCGTAGAAGAAGAGAAAATCGTCAATTGAATTTGCCATTCAACTGCGACTTTAGTACTGCTTCCAAAATGAAAATAAAATTATAAAATGCAAAATTTGATCAGCATCCATCTAAAATGATAGCTGTAGGTGTTAAGTAATATACTGTGGATGTGTACACATGTATATATATGTGTATATATATTTTCATTCTTCACAAGTGATTTTTTGTACAAAATACCAACTGAATACTTTCCTTGTTCATTTTTTTATACGAAGGGTCCATAGGCAACAAATTTTGCACATATAAGTATCTATAGACTATAGAAAGTCACTCATCAACAAGCTATAAAAGGGAATACAAGAACCAAAGAAAGAAATTGGATTGACCGTTGTAAATATTTTTATCATATGAACCCTTCATATAAAGAAATCAACAAGGATAATCTTAATTTTGTATTTCCGTTTTTCTACCATAGTCAGATGTCGTTTTGGCGTGATTTATCACCTGACATATCACTTGACTTATCACGTGATTTTTTGCAGTACACTGAGAGACCTCTTCAGGTGAAAAGAGAGTGTTTGAAAATAGAAAAACTTTCGTCTACTATCCCTGCTAGAAAAGCGGGATTAAAAAGGATTAAAAATAGGCAATTCTTTTTAATGAAAATTTTAATGCTGAATCTTAATCGCGATTTCTAGTATTGAAATGGATTTATGAATTCCAAAAATGTTCTAATTAAAAAAATTAAATTGAATTAAAATGGAATTAAAATTGAAACAAAATGAATTCAATTAAATGACATTTTAATTAATGTCAATGTGTATGAATGCTAATTACACAGAATCGCATTTTAAAAGGTATTAAAATTAATTGATATTAATTACAATTCAATAAGATTTAATTCAAAATTGAATATACACTGTTAAAAATATCTACTTGAAATTTAATGTAAAATTACTGGAAGCAAATTTCTTTTCGGAACATTAAATTTCATTTACCTGTACATTAATTTTCAAGTTACACTGCTAAAAAGATATGCTTAGAAATTAATGTAAATGTACATTGAATTTAATGCACTTATAACATTAAAATTCAAATGCTTTGGATGAATTTAAAACAAAATTATCGGATTTGAATTTGAACCTTCCGTGTACAAGTTTAACTCCTAAGACCATATATATTCAATGAACAATTTTTATACTTCAAATTTTATTTTATATATATTTAAGTTATATTTTAATTATACTTTAATTATATCTTAATTATATTATAAGGTATTTTAAATTGATGATACCAATGTACAATAATATTATATGTTAAGATCGGCATCCCCTTAAATGAAAAAACTTTTCTTTCGATGAGATTCGAACCTGCGACCTTCCGATTCAGAGTCCAACATCTAGTTCGCTTGACCACGAGTTCCTTGTTAGTATATTACATTTATTTTGCACTTAACACGAATTCGCGAAATCCGCCGTATTCGGTTTGAGCATTATATGAGAAAAAAGCTGTTATTATTAAACAATAATTATTGTACAAAATTTATTATTTTATTCATTTTGATATTAAATTATCAGCATTTATCCTTGAAATTTAATGCGATTACATTCAAATATATTGAAATTGTTGTGAATGTATTCTTGTTAATCAAATTAAGCAAACTAAAATTATTAAATGGTCAATATTCACATATAAAATAAATAAGACTTAATTTATTAACAAAAAAAAAGATATAAAAAAAAAGTTCTATAAGGGATTTGAACCCGATCCAAAAAATTACAATTCCGGCATGTTATCCTCTGAGCTATTACAACGTATATGTAGTGTTACATGGCAAGACGTCGCATATGTTCATCTGCCTATCCTATTCATGTATGCATACATTAAAATTCAGGCATTGACTACAAATAATAAATGTTTACATGAATTTTAATATGGAAGTACATTAAATTCGAGTACATTCACAACAATTTCAAAGTAGTCACATTCAATTTCAAGTATAAATGCAGAAAATGTATTTTATTAATTTCAACATTAAATTTTTTGCATTTATACTTGAAATTTAATGTGACTGCATTCAAATTTACATTGAAATTTTTGTGAATGTACTTTTAATTTAATGTACGCATACATTAAATATGAGGAATACATGCATTAAAGTGATAGTTATGTGTGTTTCTAACTTTTAAAGTACTATTAACAAAGTTATAATTTAACTTTGCATTGAATTTTGAAGAAAATGCATTGAATTATATTAAAAAGGATTAAACTCTAATGCCAAAATTAGGCATTAAAAAAGGTTTTTTTCCATAGCATTAATGTGGATTCAACTTACATATTTCCTTTCGGTATTAAAAGCAGATTAATTTATTCAGTATTAAATTATATTGAAAAGAATTAAACTCTAATGCCAAAATTAGGCATTAAAAAAGTTTACTTTCTATTGCATTAAAGTGGATTAAACATGAATATTTCCTTTGAGTACTAAAACAGATTCAAATTTTCAGCATTAAATTATATAAAAACAGATTAAATATAAATACTTATTTTAGATATTATAATCGATTTCTGGGTATTTGGGTTAAAATTAATTAAAATTGATTTAATGCGAATTCCAAAATTAGTTTTAAAAGAGATTTAATTTTATTTTATTAAAATGTATTAAAAGTCATTGTAATTAAGCATTAAATGTTATTTACATTTTACAGTATTAAAATAAATTAAAATCGTCTCAAATGAATTCTACTATTTCATATTTAAATGAATTCGGATTAAAGTTCATTAAATAAAATTAAATTTCAATTGTACTATTTTATATTTAAATAAATTTCGATTAAAGTTCATTGAATAAGATTAATTTTCAATCCTACTATTTAATATTTAAATGAATTCGGATTAAAGTTCATTAAATCAGATTAATTTCAATCACGGCTACTGACCGATTGAATTGAACAGTATTCGTTGTATTAAAATGTATTAAAATAGATAAAATTTGAATACATTTCAATCTACATTAATCACGTAGTATTTCTAGCAGGGTACTTATAGTGTGTCTCGTTGTAACAATTTTGAAATCTACTTAAGTAATTTACACTATAACTTATATCAGGTCGAGTACCTGAACTTATATATAACAATGCGCCTATCAAATTTCTGTATTTCAAATTACATTCGCTTTCCTCAATTTTTTTAAGTTTTAAATTCGTTTCCATAGGTGTGTTATATAATTTACTATTTGTATTTGATAATTTATCGCTAAAAACTCTATATAATTTGTTTGATTTAAATTCATCTCACAAGTTTTATAATTATAATTTACATTAATTCCAAGATATTCTTTTATCTTGCCTAAATCTTTCATTTTAAACCTATCTAATAATAATTTCTTAATTCTTTGGATCTTACTTTCATTTTTGCTGCATATCAATAAATCATCAACATAAATTAATAAGTAAATAGTGCTTTCTTCTTCATCAAGTACATACAAACATAGTTCTGCATTATATTTCTTAAAACCCAATTTAATCACATATTCATTAAAAACACTCGTACCAGTCTCTTGGACTTTCTCTCAAACCATACAAAGATTTTGATAATTTTATTACTCTTTTCGTACCATCCTCATATCCTTTTGGTTGATTAACATATAACTCCGTAGTCACTTTACCATTTAAAAAGGCAGTTTCAACATCCATTTGTTCAATAATTAAGGCATTCTGACAACAATAAGAAAATAAAATTTTTAGCGTTTGACTTTTAACAACCGGAGAGTATATGTCACCAATTACATCTGTCTGCTGAAAACCTCTTACTATTAATCTCGCTTTAAATCTACCGTCTGCTTTACTAGTATATACACTGGGGATATAAACAAAGAGCGACTGGGACAGGGAAGGGGAATTAGGACGGGAAGCATTAGGTCGTGGGGATCGAGGAAAGGGCAGGACGGACAGGAAGGGGCAAGGGACAGGGAAAGAGAGAGGCGGGAAGTAAGGCTGAAAGGGACAGGGAAGGGGACGGAGCGGAGAACAGGAAAAGGCAAGTGCGGGGATGAAGGATAAAAAATAAAACAAAAGGGCGGAG